>CATIWK010121341.1:0-12592 GCA_949634005.1 Mallotus japonicus
AGTTGGTACAGATTAGGAATAGTTATCACATAAGAATATTAGGCTAACACCCCCCCCCCCCCCCCGTAAGCCCAGGACCATCACGAAGAGGAAGAGAAGCACAAAGTGTCTGAAACCGAGTGATGGATAGCGGCTTGGTGAATAAATCAGCTAGCTGAGCCTGAGTAGAAACAAACTGTACGTCCAAGAAACCATTGGTGACCTATTCACGCACAAAGTGGAAATCCAATTCAATGTGTTTTGTGCGTTCATGAAAAACAGGACTAGAAGTGAGATATATCGCACCAATGTTATCACAATAAAGCACAACTTTCGAACAAGAGAAATCAAGTTCACCAAGAAGCGAATTTATCCATAATAATTCAGCCGTGGCATGAGCAATTGCCTTGTACTCGCTTTCAGTAGAGGAGCAAGCCACAGCTTAGCCATCTAAGAAATCAATGAATCACCAAGAAAAACCCTATATCCACTTGTAGAGCGACGATTATCAATATCACCACCCCAGTCACTATCTGTATAGTATGAGAGATCTAGAGCGGAAGAAGCAGAAAATAATAAACTGTGTGATTGTGTACCTTTTAAATAGCACAAGAGGCATTTCAAGGCAATCTAATGAGAGTCATTCGGTGAGTTCATGAATTAGCACAGTTTATTTACATTGTAAGAGATGTCAGGTCGAGTGATTGTGATGTACTGGAGAGCACCAACAATGCGTCTATAATCCTCAGCTTGAGAAATGGTAGCACCATGATTTTTAACCAAAGGTGGCTTAGTAGCAATGGGAGTAAAACAATGATTGGAGTCGGCCATGGATGTCCTTTGAAGAAGATCACCGATATACTTTTGTTCAGATACCAAAAGCCCATCCGATTTTCGAACCACTTCTAGACCAAGAAAATAGTGCAAGTCGCCAAGGTCTCGAATGGGGAATTCTTGTTTTAATTGAGCAATCATTTACTTAACAAGTTGTAAATTAGAACCTGTAACAATTAAATCATCAACGTACATAAGAATAAAAACAACATCAGTCTTGTGCCGAAAAATAAAGAGAGAATGATCACTCTTTGAAGCAACAAAGTTGAGGGACAACAAACAAGAATTGAGTCGTTGAAATCATGCCCTGGGTGCTTGTTTTAACCCATACAGAGACTTCTGCAATTTACATACATAATCCGGATGATTAGAATTAAGAAAACCTGGTGGTTGGTTCATATAAATTGTCTCTGAAAGATTCCCATGAAGAAATGCATTTGACACATCAAGTTGATTAATCGGCCAAGACTTCATAGCTGCTATTACAAGAATTGTGCGAATGGGTGTAGCTTTAATAATTGGGCTAAAGGTATCCTTGTAATCAATTCCAGATTTTTGAGTAAATCCTTGTGCCACTAGACGCACCTTATAGCACTCAATTGTACCATCTGATTTTCTTTTGATACGATAAATCCACTTGCTACCTACAATATTCACATTAGGAGGTTTTGGTACTAAAGTCCAGGTAGAATTAGTTAAGAGTGCATTGAGTTCATCAGACATAGCATTATTCCATTCAGGATATTGGCTAGCTTGTAAAAATGTATTTGGTTCGGTATAAAGATAATTTGGCTTGTTAGATTGACAGATAGTGGTATGGGCATGGCATCATTGTAAAGTGGTGGGCCTTAATCGCATGTGATGAGTGCTATTGTCAGTGTTTGTGAGGGAATTATATTTGGTTAAATCAACAATTAAGTTGATATCAGGTGGTTGAGTAGTTATAGCAGATGGAGGTGGGTCCGTAGGATAAGTTTGTAAAGGTGAGTGAGATAAAGTAGAAGGATGGAATGGAGATGAGGTAGGATTAAGAGATGGAGATGAAGTAGAATTGAGAGGATGAGGATAAAAGTTGTTAAAAGATAGATTAACTATACCTGATTCTAGCGGACTGAATGAAGATGGAGTGGATTGGGTGAGCCACGGATGTAAGGATGAAGTGGATGTGGAATGGGAATTTAAAGATAAAGTTTGAAAAGGAAAATTGGTTTCATCAAATGATAGATGACGGGCAACATAAATTCGATCTTTATCAATGTCAAAACACAAATAACCATGGTGGGTTGGAGAATGACCAAAATAAACACATTTGTGAGTCCTAAATGAAAATTTATACTTATTATATGGTCACAACCATGGATAAACCGCACAACCAAATATTTTTAAAGCATTGTATATATTTAGGTGGTTTATGATAAAGCAATTCAAATGGATTAGAATTATAAAGAACTCTACTGGGCATATAATTTATTAACTGGACACTCGTTTGAAATGCATATGACCAAAAATGGAATGGAATATTAGCATGTGCCATTAATGTCAGTCCAATGTCTACGACATGTCAAATTTTTCTTTCAAAAATTCCATTTTGTTCATGTGTATATGGACAGGCAATGTGATGTATAATTCCATTTTGTTAAAAATAAGTGTTTAATTTTTGATATTCTCCACCCCAATCTGAATGAAATGCTTTTATTTTGGAATTGAATTGACGTGAAACCAAGGATTCAAATTGTTTAAACATACTAAAGACTTCAGTTTTATTTTTAAGAAAATAAATCCAAGTAAAACGAGTATAATCATCAATGAATAAAAGAAAATAAGAATAACCTAAATTGGATAAAAGAGGAGCAGGGCCCCAGACATCTGAATGAATGATCTCAAAAGGACTAGTACTAGTGTGTTCAACTAAGGCTAATGGCATACGAGCCAATTTGCCAAGTTTACACGCATGACACAATGACATTGAAAAAGAACTAGAACCATCTAAATTATTTTTGTTTATTATGGAAGAAATAACTAGTTTGTGGGGATGTCCTAATCTAGCATGCCAGTCAGCAAAAGTCATTTTTTCACCAAGTAATGCATGATGCAATGGGGAAGGAAGGCTATAAATTCCATCTTCACTCGGTCCGCGTAACAGGATTTCCTTGGTCTTCTGATCCTTGACAACAAAATTCAAAGAAACATAAATTTTCAGTTGCAAATGTGTGAACAGATAGCAATGATTTAGTAAGTGCAGGAACATGAAAAACATTGTTAAGTTTCAAAGGTGAGGAGGTAGGGTTAAGAGTGGGATATAATGCTTTACCCTTATGAACAATTAGCAATCCTTGACCGTTTCCTACCCGAATTTGATCCAATCCCTGATAAGGTTGAATATCATAGATGGCTTGTGAATTTGGAGTCATATGATTACTCGCACCTGTGTCAAGCGTCCATCCAATGTACTGTGATGAATTTGGATTCTGAACTAAAGGAAAAGGAGGTCGAGATGCACCATAAGTCTGATAGGAATGACAAGCAATATTAGCTTGAGGAGTAGGATTGGGTGGGCGACGTTGTTGTTAGTAGCGCTGCCTGCATTTATCTGCGATGTGGTTATGATAACCACATATTTGACAAGTGATGGAAGATCGGTGAGGGGAAGTAAAGAAGGGAGCAGACGACCTTAGAGAAAATTGTTGTGGTCGACCATTGAAATTAAGAGGAGGCCGAAAAGTAATATGTGCTTGAGGAGGTTCAACAAAACTTTGAAGTAATGCCTCATGAGCAAGTAAATGGCTATGTAAATCCTGAAAAGACACAGGTTCAGTTTGTAAATTTAGGGCAGAAATAAGAGGATGATACTCACTTCCAATATTGCGATAAATTATCACGTTGAACTCAGCCGTGGATAAGGCGCGACCAGCTGATTCTAGTTCATCGGCGAGGCTTTTCGTTTTGTGTAAATAAGTAGTGACAGACATGTCATGTTTTTTTAATTCTTGAAGTTGGATTTGTAACTACAGTTGATGAGATTAGGAAACAGATCCAAAAGCTCGTGCGAGTTCTTGCCGAACAGATTAGGATGATGTTTTTCCGATGACATAGGGATATACTTCCTCGGTTAGGGAGGAGAGAAGCCAGGATAGCAGCAGCTGGTCCTTCTAAAACCGGGTAGTGTAGGTGGTATTGGGAACAAGCTGCGTTGCATCTGTAGGAGAAGGGACTGTGGGAACCGGAGCTAGATAAGTGCTATCGATCAGCCCTGTCATGTTATGATAATTCAGCAATGGTAAAAACTGGGTTTTCCAAGCTAAAAAATTTTTCAGAGTTAGTTTAATGGCGAAGCTGTGATGGGTGGTTGCAGCAGTAGTGGTGGTCATTTGTGGGAGAAGAGCGACTTGGTTTTCAGGATTAGCCATAGTGCACAAAACAGAGAAAAGAAAATTGTATGAAAAGGATTAGAGCTCTGATACCATGTGAACTCTTGTATATTGTATATCAAATAATAGTCACTGTACATGAGTTATATAGAGTACAAGAGATACAAAGAGATAAGCATTAAACTTATACAGTTGGTACAAATTAAGAATAGTTATCACATAAGAATATTAGGCTAACAATTTTGACTATTTATGAGATGAAATGGTATTGTATTATGTATTACCACCCTATGTGAGATTGTGATGTAATGTGTTGTGGTGATATATGCACATTTGAGATTGTGATGGTTGTTATTGCGTAATAAACAACAGGGCACTTCATTGTAGGACGGTGAAGGGAGAAGGGTCGTTCCGTGCTAATGTAGTCGAAGGGTTAGCCTTCAAGTGTGCCTAGAGAGTGAGCTTGTGATGGCCTGTACGTTATGGCTGGGTTGTGATGATGGATATAGGGTTGGTCAATATATAAGGAAAGTGGAAATGATGCTTGAAAAAAATGCGTTTTTATTCATTTAAATTTTGTATAAGCCGAAAGTAAATATTGGCTTTGTTATTTCAAGTGGATTATAACTTGATTTGTAAATATTTTAATATTCAGATTTGGAAGTTTATTACGTTGATTTAACCAAATTGTTTTATGCTAGCAATATCTATTCATTGAGTATTTCTATACTCATTCTGTTTTGTTTTCTAAAACATTTCAGTTAGCAGGGCTTGATAAAAGGTGGTTTGCGTTGAGTAAGAGTTGATAGAAGCTAGAAGTAAGGTTGGCCAACAACATCCTTGTTAGAGAAGCCTTGAACTTTATTTCTTATCTTCGATATTCTTAAGTAATGTATAAGATTATGTTTTAGAGTTGAATATTGGTGGTAAGACTTTATGTAAAGCAAATATTTGGAAACATATTTCATGTTTTTTTAATGATGATTATGATCATATTTTCAGTATACAAGTATCATTATAATTAGAATTTAAAGATGTGTTTTTCTTAGAATATTTAACTATCTCATTCTATTATTTCATATAGTTGCTAGCATTTAAATTGGGTTGATGTTGTTGTTGTTGTCGAGTCGTTAATGCCTTGCTGTCCTTGTTGGTTAATTGTTGTTGTTGTGTCGTTGATGTTGAGTTGTTGTGGCATTGTTGTCATTGTTGGATAATTGTTGTTGATGTCAAGTTGTTGCTTTGCTGTTGTTGTTGGGTCATTGTTGTTCTATTGTTGTTGTTGACTTATTGTTATTTTCTAGTTGATTTAGAGTGATTAACTCATTTAATTACCAGCAATTTTCAAAGCTTTACAACACTAATAAAAATATCTTGTTGTTTTTTAATCTCATTATTCGAATCATCTAAAAATTATTCCAAGTTCGCATTTCCTATTTTAATTAACAAATATATTTATAATTATTATATATTTTGTTTTAACATGTGAGAATTGAGGAATGGTTGGTTTTAGTGTCCATCTCGGGCTACGTGAGACGGGATGAGATACTAATAGTCCACCTCGAGCTACGTGAGACGAGGTGTGACAGCAATAGCACCTCTACCTTATATCGAGCTTTTTTATTTATTGAAAGTCAAGATCACGTGATAATATCCTTGACCTAATGAAATTAATTTCCAGCTACTTGAAAAGTCCCCAAACTAAGGTGAGTTTCTTCTTTAAATCAACAAGTTTCCATGGAGAGTCTCCTTTAGATAATACAATACGAGCAATGAGAGCATGTTAGCAGATAGCCAATTGTTGTTTGTAAATCTACTAATCAATCTTAATCGTGATGAACCCTCTTTTGTTGATGGTTGAAGTTTCTGGAGTAATTAAAGGAGATCCAATTACAAAAGCCTCGCATGACTGGTTCTCAGTTGGTTAGATGATAGAAGGAGCAAATATATCGCCATGACTTGGATAGTCCAGGACGGAAAAGACCGAGGTAAATAATATTATTAGAATTATTTTTATTATTAATTATTGTGTGTATATATACATAAAATAACCAAAATGACACATTTTTACCTAAAAATATGTCATTCTGATTTGTGGATAATAAATATAATTTTAATTTTACTTATGGATAATAAATATAATCTTAATTAATAATATAAACTTGCTTAGGTACTAGTACTGGAGATTTTATTTTTAAAATTTTCAAAACATGGC
This sequence comes from Mallotus japonicus, assembly GCA_949634005.1. Classification (NCBI taxonomy): domain Eukaryota; kingdom Viridiplantae; phylum Streptophyta; class Magnoliopsida; order Malpighiales; family Euphorbiaceae; genus Mallotus; species Mallotus japonicus. The sequence continues at coordinate 6,397 of CATIWK010121341.1, forward strand.
ATAGTTTCGAAGATTTTAAATTCCTGGATTTTCCCGACCTGTGCTCACCACTATTAAACTGCATGCACCATCTTTGTTCAAATAATAATAATAATAATAATAATAAATCTATTTCCATTCAGGCAAACCGATTATTTCGAATACAACCTTGAGACCAAATTGCCGAGTCCTAATTCTAGGGTGATGCAGGCCCAAAACCGTTTAAACGCTGATAAATTGGTGACTCATTAATAATAAAATTTCCAAAAGGGCCACATATTCCATAATTGTCATATTGGTTTTTAGGAACAGTTGAGTACAGCTTCCAAAATTGAGATTCTATATTCTATTATTGGCTTGTGCATGTATGGAGAAAGGCGATTGATAGCAATTGCAATGTCTGGTCAGGTAATGAGCAAGTATTGGAGACTTCCCTCAATAGTGTGATATTCTGTAGCATCAGGCAAATTTGTACCGGAATTCAATGTGAGAGTCATGTTAGCAGCGAGTAGAGTTTGAACCGTCTTTGCTTCATGTATCTTAGTTTTAGCAAGCAATTCTAGAATGTATCACCGTTGAGAGAAAATGATCAATTCCCATGAAGTAAGACAAGAGTCCAAGATTGAGTGTGGGAATTGGCATATGATTTATGAGGTATACGATAGTGGCAAAAGTATGGAACCAGTATTTGGTGGGGAGAGATGCATGAGATAATAAAGCAAGACCCGTTTCAACTATATAAAGATGCCTATGTTCTGTTAAGCCATTGTGTTCATATGCATGGGGTGGTGTAGTGTGGTGAGAAATACCATTGCAAGAAAGAAAGTTGGACATAGATACATATTCTCCTCCATTATCATAATACAAGATTTTAATGGTTGATTAAAGTGTTTTTAACTATGGTTTTAAATCTTATGAAGACTTCTTTTACAACTGATTTATTTTTTAGAGGATAAAACTATATATACCATGTGTAATAATCAACAAAAATTACATATTATTTGTAGCCCTCAACAGAAAAGATAGGAGATGTCTAAACATCAAAATATATGATTTCAAGTGGATGAGATGAAGTGGCGGTAGAATTTGAAAAAGAAAGCTTGTGACTTTTATTGCATAAACATGTAGTACATGAGACATCAGTTGAAAAAGATGAAGACAAACTCAAGTTTCTTTTGGAAAGAATATGCTTTAAAATAGAAACCAAAGGGTGGCCTAATCGATTATGTTACTCAGAAGTTGACACCTTGACCCTGGAGAAAGCAAGAATAGGGCTGGATTTTGGCCATTCATATACACCATCTCTAGTTCAACCTTTCAGTAGTGGTACCACTGTGTTGAGTTCCTTCACAAGAAAAGAATTAGGTGAGAATTCAATTCTAGCACTATTTAATATGTAAAATTGAGAAATTGAAATCAAATTTCTTTTCATGATAGGAACACAAATAACATTTATTTAAATGAAAATTTTTGCAAGGAGTTGAGAGAGTTGTTAAACTAGTATGAGTTATACATAACTCTGAACCATCTCCTATCATCATATCATCACTGCCATTATAAGGAGCATGAATTGAAAGATTTTATAAATCAGTGGTGACATGGTGTGAAGCTCTACTATCAGGTAGCCATGAGGAATTGTTGGATGAATTTGAGGCATAAATGGCCCTAGGCTACCATGGAGGATGAGAATTATTGTCATTTATGGTAGTGGTTGCATCTTGTAAGAAGGACATTGCTTGGCTGTTTGCCCTTGAATTCGGCAGAGTTGGCAGAAACCTAGATATGGATGTTTTTGGCGTTGTCCAGAATTGGACGTCTATGTCTGACCAGAATTACGATTTGAGGAAGAGGAATTGTTATTGAAGTTTTCATTGTTGGATCTCCAATTCGAGTTAGTGTGAGTAGATACATGAGCAGTAATTGGAAAGGGTGTTTCTGGTTTGTGACTGACCAAAGATGCTTCAAAATTAAAGAGTTTTTCATGTAACTCTTCAAATGTAATGGTAATTGTAGACGGCGGGGTTTAGCGCGCGACCGCGACACTGTTTAAGCTCAGAGCTCTAGGGAACACACTACTATATCACATAGACATAGCGTGGAGATGATGGAGTCACCACTCAGGGTAATAACTGGGACAAAATAGGAGTGGTACTCGATTCTCTAAAAGAAAGCTAGTACCACAACCAGGAAATTCTGGATTCGGAATACTAACTTCTCTTAGTCTCGTGTTCTGTTAGAATTATTTCATTAATTATCATTTTATCCTCTATTTAATGCAATTTCATAAAAACCCATTTCAGACATCCATAAGTCCCAAAAGACAAACCAATCATGAAATAGCATGTAAACAATGTATCATTCAAGCTCATAATCCCTATGTTAGTCTAATCTACAAGTTTTATTTAAATGAGCTAAATTTACATGTTATGAAAGCTTTTAAATTAATGGGCTTAATTCTACATGTTTTATTTCTAAAAATGAGCTAGGTTTATAAATTATGAAAAAGCTTTAATTAATGATCTAAGTCTAATTTAATTTTATTAATGACAAATGGGCCTAAGTCTAATTAGCTAGGTGGGTCTAAATTACTTTTAACCTAAAATCTAAGTTAATTATGATCCTAAAATTAAATTAATTAATTAATCTTAAAAAAACCCTAATTATGAAGAGTGAGTCTAATAATTAATCTAAAAACCTAATTATGAGCTTAAATGCAAATAACACAAAAACATAATTCAAATATTAGGAAACGAATCAAAAGCATAAAAACATAAAAAGCAGAGTTATTTCTAAACCTATTTAATTTGCATGCAACCTAGATTCAATCTAAAGCCATCATTCATTTTATTAATTTTTATCAAATAAACCTAATTACTATTTAATTGATTAAACTAAACTACACATCCACACACAATTTTATTAATATCCCACTATTGGGGTGATTACAAAGATCTAATAAAATAAAGAACAATAATAAAAATAAACAATAATAAATAATAAAAATACAATAAAACAAAGAAAATAACAAGAAAAACCCTAAAACTAATGAGTTGTGAAGATCATGTCCACGATCTCTTGAGATTCATATTCATGCTTTTTAAGTCACTCCTTCCATTGAAACACATAAAAACAACAAAACGAATGATTAGTGTAAAATAAAAAAACAAAAGAAAGAAGAATAAGAAGAAGAAGAAATAAAAATAAACGAAGAAAAAATAAACAAATAAAAATCAAACACTGATGCAGATGCTGTATTGATAGCTCCTCAGAGATTAGGTGATTTGCACCGTTTGAATATTGGAATTCGCCTGAGTATTTGACTTCGATTATCTCTTAGAATCGACTGTGTTTCTTAAGATTAGTTCACGAACTCTTTCTGCTTGTGTGTTTAAATTCCTTTCTCAGAAAACTTTAGAAAAAGATGAAGAGAAAAAGCTTTTATTTTGCAGAAAACCTCAGACTTTCAGCTCTGCCTCCCTTGTTCAAAGAAAATCTTCATTCACTCTTCAGTCTCTCCTTTGTTTCTGTTTTTTCAATCCTCTCCCTCAGTAGACTCAGTGCTGGTTTATATAGAGAAACAAAACAAAACCCTAGCAGAGTCATTGTTAGACTCTACTGCATTCAGGAGATTGAGTTCCTCTTGTGAGGGACTCTCTCTCGCTGATACTTCCGTAATTAATCATGAATTAATCACCTACAGACCTCATTATCTCATCACTGAACCAATCAGAGCTGAGATAATGAGTCCTATGTGCGTTAAAACACTGAAAAAGTCAAAAACAGCGAGTTAAAATCCCGTCCCGAAGTCCAGGTTACCGATCGGCAATCTGGAATTCTGATCAGACTTATAGAATTCCGATCGAAAATCTAGAATTCCGATCGAAATTCTGGATTTCCAATCGAAAATCCATTCTTCCGATCATCATTTTCATTTTTTTATAAAAAGGTCCCTCTAAAAACCAAAACCTTTCAATTGAGTCCTTAACATACTTTAGAAACACAATCAAGCCTCTTTGAGATTTCGAACTCAAACATCCCGAGACTCATTTTTAATTTTCTCATCATCGGAGTTCTCTGTTGCATCAATGCTTGGCTATCCTGAAATTGGATGTCTACAGTAGTCAAGGTCAATTTTTCCAATTCCATTTTTTGCACTTATAAAGTGAGTTTTTCTTCTTCCTTCTCGCTAAGAACTACAACATACAACTTGGAAGCAAAGATATAAAATGGTATCAATGTTTATGAGATAATACATTGTTCTAACTTGTATGTGATTTGGATTAATGCAAATGCCTTGCACAATCAGTAATACATACTCATTTTTCCTATAACTTAATGTCAGTTATATTTGAGATCATATTCCAGAGGCTGATTTAAATTAATTAAAGCACAAGTGTTTTAAAATGATTAAAATAGAGGTGTTACGAATTGATATAACCTAAAAAAACAAATTGTTGAAGCATTAAAACAAACATCATGAGTGCAATAGGTATTAGTTTAATTAGTATGTCTATTTACAATCACACATCACAATTGGCAAATCCTTAAATCAGCATATCACACCAAGCAACAATGAAAATTCATATAATCAAATAGAGAGTGAATGAGAAATTACCTAATTGCAGTTGGTTAATGCCGCTGGAAAAGGCTGTTAACTTCACTAATTGTTTTGCTATGAACATGCAGGCAAAAAAGAATACCGATAATAATGGAGAAAGAGGGTAAAAAAAGCAAATATTGGCATATAGTATACCAAATCGAAGCTCTTGGAAAGACAATCCAACGTCGCCAGAATCACCCCGATCAGAGGTCGGACACACTGCCAATCGCCGCCGAAAGTTGTTGCCAGAAACCGAGTCAAGAAAGAAGAAGAACGAAAAGAAGAGGAAGAAGAATGAAAAGAGCTGCAGAGAATATTTTGTATATATTGATTTTTCTTAATATGTACATCATCATTCTTTTGTTTATATACAAGAGAAATTATGAACTATCTATACAAGTGTCAACATATAATGGCATAAGTGTGTTTACCAGCTGTACAAACTAAATAAAAAAGGAAAATAAAGGAAATTCTAATTTCTCTTAACATGCCCCCGCAAACTAACAGGTCTAGGAAGAACTGTGAGTTTGGTTTGAAAACTAAGAAAGGCGGAGGTGCCAAGAGCTTTTGTAAGTGTATCCGCAAGTTGCTGAGCTGATGGAACAAATTGAACATGAAGCTGGTTGCGTATAACCCTTTCTCGAATAAAATGATGATCTACTTCGATGTGTTTTGTTCTAGCATGGAATACCGGATTGGCTGCTAAGTATGTTGAACTAATATTATCAGAATAAATGCAAGGTACAGAAGTTAAAGTTATCCCAAGTTCTTTGAGAAGAGATTCAACCCAAATTACATCAGCTGCTGCATTGGCAATGCTTCTGTATTCAGACTCAACACTTGAGCGAGAGACAACTTTGTGCTTGGAGGAAGACCAAAAAATGAGATTAGTTCCAAAGAAAAGACAATGGCCTCTAGTACTTCTTTTATCATCTGTTGAAGTAGCCTAATCAGCATCTGTATAACATGATAATGTGAAGTTTGATGTGGTAGAGAAAGAAATGCCATAATGAGCAGTCCCCTTGAGGTACCTAAGCACCCGTTTAACTTCTTGCCAGTGAGTGGTTGTAGGCTGATGTAGAAACTGACATAGCTTATTAACTGAGTAGGCAATATCTGGACATGTCAAAGTGCAATATTGAAGTGCCCCAACAATACTTCTATATTCAAATGGATCAGGTAGTTGCTCACCTTCATAAATGAAAGAGTAGTGGTTGGGGAGAGAGGTGTAGGAAGAGGCTTACAATTTTGCATAGCTGTTCGAATAAGCAAGTCATGAATATATTTGGATTGACTCAAATGCAAGCATTCAGTGGTTCGATGAGCTTCTATACTAAGAAAGTAATGAATAGAACCAAGATCCTTGAGGGAAAAGGCTGAGTGAAGTTGAGTTATTAATTGCCAAATCAAGGTAATATTGCTGCCAGTAGCATGAATGTCATCCACATAAACAAGTAGAACTAAAATATCCTTAGAAGTGTGATGCACAAACATGGATGTATCTAACCTTGATGCAACAAAACCCCATTCACACAACCAAGAACTAAGTTTATTGAACCAGGCACGAGGTGATTGTTTTAATCCATAGAGGGCTTTATGCAATTTGCAAACATAATT
>CATIWK010121450.1:0-20534 GCA_949634005.1 Mallotus japonicus
TACTCACCGATGATCAGGGTGAAGAGGCGTTGCCTCTTTGTTGAGGCGATTGCTTGTTCATCCCAGGCCTGGGCCGGAAATGAAGGTTAATGGGCCTGAATTTAGTTTAAGAGAAATGGGCTAGGATCAAGGGTTTTAGGCTTAATGTTTTGGGCTTTAGGCATTTTGGACTTTAGGTTTTGGGCTAGGTATTAGGTTTTGGGCCAGGTTTGAGCTCTCGAATCTATTCTAAAGAAGATCTCGGATCTTCCTGCATTCGAAATTCGGACTATTTATCACTGGACTTTCGTTGTGGGCCGATCAAACCGAGGGTGTCCACATACACATTTCTATATTAGACTATATGGAGCTTCTTTTCACTTCAATGACCTTGTCTACATTTTCAGCAAAAAGAGAGAAGAAAAAAAAATAAAAAAGCAAATTTGCTTTCATAAGACGCATAAATATTGAGCAAATGTTTGTGCTTGCATAATACATTTGCAGCGAAAGTTGATTGAATGCCCTAGGGAATTGCTGCAATACATCTAGAAGAGGTTCTAACCTAGAAAGCGAACAGCTTTTGGTTTACTTGAAACATTTTTCTTCAAGAGTAATTGGAAGTCCAACATTACAAATCAAATTCTGGCTGAAGATAGGTGAAAAAAGAAAAGACATATTCAGGGCACAAAAAAAGAAGACAAAAACATCTCTTATGCACCTATACACTGAAGCATTCATACTGCATCAAGACATCCAAAGTAAAGCCTCCATCCATTGTTTTCTCACAGTAACAAAGAGTTCAGCATCAAATCTGTTATCTGGATTTTGCCCTATATCATGAACGAATCCAGTGTAAAGACTTTGAATCACTCTGCAATCTCAAAATGTGAGTCTAATACATTTGTAAACAGTATCCAACGCCATGCACTCATATTTTTACAGAAGAATAACAGCATATTGAACAAGTCATAATAAAATGAACTCACCAAAACCATGAAGCATCTATATTTCCTGCTTCCATCCTCCCAACCTTGTCTGAGGATCATAATTTGTGAACAGCCTAAACTCATTCCCAAGTTTGCTGGAGTGTTGAGGCCTAAAACCACATGGACGCAATCCTAAGAGCTCAGCAGCCCTATCTCTTTGTACCTCCCCTGCAAGTTCCAAAATTGCAAGTTATTATATTTACTCCAAAATGTTTTCAAGGAAATTTCTCATAAAGCCACCATGGGTATGGATAACAAGAGACATCTGGTTAAACAATCACTCATCCATTTGAGTATTCCAGATTGAGCCAGTGATAACTGTCAGAATTCACAAATAAGCATGAGATACAGTATTTAAAGTAATCATGTAGTAAAAAAAATATATGAAAAATAAAATGACAAGCAACTACATTAGGAGAACAGACCAATCACCTGTGAGTAGAAGCAAGTGGCAATTTCCAGGTTTTGCAAGAAAAGAAATTGTTTGAGAAACCTTTTCCAAACACTCCTTACTCTGCCACCATAGATAAACATCAGCTAAACTAGATCATCACCTTGCAATGTGATATTGGAAAATTGCAGTTTACTGACAATAAAACAGAGACATCACCATGCTTTCACACTGATAAGAAATACTTTATCACCATATCGAATGCAAGACTCAAACAGCATCTCTAGTTATGCATAAAAAAGATATTCTAAGGTACAATATTCTACAAGACTACAACAGAAAACTAAACAACATAATCCTCTTAATCGCCAAGTCATTTAGTAGAACAAAGAAACAATCAGGCTTAACTCGACGCGATTCAACTCAACTCAATTCAACCAGGCTACAATAACAAAATGATTGGAGCAGACTACATGGACCCATTACCTTCAATTATCTATATCAAAATTACAAGAAAAAAAACAAGAGATTAAGGTTAATAGGAGTAAGATCTAACCAGATAAGGAGGATCAGCAACAACAACTTGAAAAGAATGCTTGAATTCAGCAGGCAAATGTTCTTCAGGTTGATTATAATCATAAAAGGTAAAATCACTTCCATATTGCTCAAATCTTTGATCATATTCCAGCAATTGCACACTAACATTGGGTTCAATTTTCTACGAAAACAAACAATTAAATTAAAATTTCAAAAAAAAAAAAAAAAGTCTGATGCTGTTAGCTATTACAGACCTTGATATAGGCATAAAGAGTAGGGCAAGCGACGCAAGCAGCTCGAGAATTAGGGTTGGAATCACTGCCTGCTGCAGTTAGCAATAAATGGATGACCTCTTTAGCTATAGTTTCTGCTGTTAAAGGGTCGTACCAGAACTGGCTGAGTCTCCAATCTTCTGTGACCAAGCTTACTTCTGTTTCTTTATTGTTGTTACTGTCGTCAGTGTTTAGCTGGTTTTGTTCTTCCAGGAATTCTTTTAGAGCTGCTAGAGCATGTGCGCTCAGCATTGGCGGCTCGTCATTGTCGTCGTCGTTGTCGTTCTTGCTCAAAACGGTGTCGTTTGTTCCTTCCATTTCTCCGTAGCTAACACTATCAGTGTTGTCGTAAAGAGGAGGCAGCGTCGAGTGGAGGGAAGAAAAAGGACGTAGAGTTGCTACTTGCTAGGGCGTGTTTGGGAGATGTGTTTGGATAAGATGTGTCGTTTCAGTAAAAATTAATTTTAAAACTTTTTTCATAGAATTGCTTAAAAAATTTGGTCAAAAAAAAAAAAAAAAACTTTTTTCATAGAATATTAAATATTTATTTTTTAGAATATTAAAATAGATTGTTAAAGTTAATAATTTTCATATTTTGTTCTGCTTAATTTTTTATTTTTATAAAATATAAAAATAAATTATAAAAATAAAAAATTCATAACTTTATAAATTAATTAATTTTGATAAAATAAATTTATAAAAAAGTTAAACTCACCTTTAATTATGTATTTTCTATAAAATATAATTAAGCTTTAATATATATAAATGGATTTTTATTGTTTTTTCATTGATATTTTTATGGTTATTTTTTTAAAAAAAATACAGAGCGTTTTTTAAAGATTTATTTTAATTTGTAAAAATTTAAAACTATTTTTTTATAAAATGATATTTCTATAAATTTTAAAATTTATTTTATTTTATTTAGTTGTTAGTCTATAAAAAATAAATACATTTCATAAAATTAACTATTTATAATCACATAATTCATCATTTTTTAATTTTTTGTTTGATTGGAATTTTTTTATGAAATTGTTACTCTTGAAAACTAAACCACATATTACATGAAATTGAGGTTTTTTTTTTGTTTGTAAATATAAAAATTTACTATTATTTTATAATCATTAATTTTGTTAATTCGATAATATATATAAATAAATAATATATTTTTATATTATTTAAAATAAATAACCATAAAATTATCAATTTTATTTAATTTTTATGTTCAACTAAAATATACAATAAATGTGTTGGGTTTAAAGAGTTCAGAACCCAAGTAGCATCAGCCCATAGCCTCCATGTCCCATATATAAACCTTAAACCCTCTGTCGAAAGTCGAAACCCTTCAAAGCTCCTACTTTAACCCTTTTCGAAACCCTTGTCTATACCCGCTCTGAGTTCTGAAATGAAGCTTGCTCGATTAAGCAACCTATCTTATGCACTCAACTTAGGGAAAATGCATCTTGGTTCTTCTTCGTTTTACTCAACAATGTCCAGGCTTACTACTCAAAAATGGTCTACAAGAAGACGAGGGCACAGCCAATTAAACCAACTTTACCGCCGGATTTCACCTGTCGGTGATCCCAAAGTATCTATTGTTCCGATTCTTGATCAGTGGATTCAAGAGGGGAAATCAGTAAACAAAGATCAGCTTCAAATTTTTATCAAGGAACTACGCTCTTATAAGCGCTACTCTCACGCTCTAGAGGTACTCAAGTCTCAAATTATTATGTTCTATAGCTTTTTCATCTATGCCCATATGTACAATTTGCTAATTTACAGATTGTTATTGTAATGTACAATTAAGTGGTCTGATTTGATTCACTTCCATTTCGTGTTAAAGATTATATTTTTCTTGAATTCACCATTCCATTTTGATTTATTATACCCGTAGAAATCCAATTTTTGTATATGTTTTTCTTCTGGGTTATTTTTTGTTTGTATTATTTATTTATTTATTAAAAGAAATGATAGGGCAGTGATATTTATGAAAATGTAGTTGTTCTTGAATTAATTCAAGTATAGTTGATTTATATGGGCAAATTATTATATGGAGACATTCTGATGCTGAGCACCTGCAATAACTGCTCTCTTGGGTTAAGCTAATAATTTCGGCATGGTAATGGCAAATATATATATTTTGTTATTTGGAGATATATATGTCACAAAGAGTAGTATAATCCGTACGAGGATGATGAAACCAACTTGAAATAGTTTTCAAGGTTAATGGTGTTTAAGGTGATTTTTCGAGTGAAATTCTATTCTGGTTTCCTAATGCTGTGTCATGACTTGCGTATTTCATTACTTTTGCGCAGATTTCAATGTGGATGACTGACAAAAGATATTATGAACTTACTGCACGGGATATTGCCATCCGACTGGACTTGATGTCAAAAGTTCTTGGCATGGAAGAAGCTGAGAAGTATTTTGATAATATTCCACAGCAACTCAAAGGTCTTGAGGTTTATGGTTCACTACTCAACTGCTACGCTTATGCAAAATCTGTTGATAAAGCAGAGGCAGTAATGCAGAAGATGACGGATTTGGGTTTTGCTACGACATCCTTGTCTTACAATGTTATGCTTAATCTTTATTATCGAACTGGACATATAAAGAAATTTGATTCTCTGATGCATGAGATGGAAGAAAATGGCATTGCTTATGACAAATTCACACTTGGACTTCAACTAAGTGCATATGCAGCTGTTTCTGACATCGAGGGAATGGAGAAGACTTTGACAAGGATGGAATCTGATACAAAGTTTGCTCTAGACTGGGCTAATTATGCTATCATGGCTAATGGATATACAAAGGCTGGGCTCGTGGAGAAGGCTTTAGAAATGCTGAAGAAATCTGAGGGACTCATAACGAGTAAAAGAAGAAGTACAGCATACAATTTCCTTCTCACACAATATGCTGCAACGGGGAAGAAGGATGAGGTTTTAAGAATCTGGGAACTTTATAAGAAGAAGGAAAAGGTCTACAATAAGGGATATATGAGCATCATTCCATCTCTGTTGAAGTTTGATGACTTTGAAAATTCAGAAAAGATTTTTGAGGAATGGGAAGCTCGAGATCTAACATATGATATCCACATTCCGAACATCCTGATTGGTGCTTATTCCAGAAAAGGCCTTGTGGAGAAGGCTGAAACATTAGTTGACAGGGCAATGTCCAAAGGAGGGAAACCTGATGCATATACATGGTATTGTTTGGCTATAGGGTACCTTAAGAATAATCAATATCCAGAGGCAATCAAAATGATGAAGAAAGTAATAGGGGTTCCTGGATCCAAATTTAGGCCAGACAGTGAAAGTTTGGCCTCCTGTCTGGAGTACTTGAAAGGGCAGGGAGATTTGGAGAAAGCAGAAGAATTCATAAGATTACTTGTGGATAATGACATTATTTCTTTAGATATTCAGGGAAGATTGTTGGAAAACATTGGAGCTGGGAAGTCATACTCGGATACACAGTGAATTAAGTGATAACTCTGTTTCAAAATGAGGATGAGCTCGAGTTCTCAGAATCTGAGAGGGAGAGTAGTGATCTCTTATCAGAAGAAAAACACTGAACGAAATTCCGAGAAGTTTCTTTAGCATGAGCCCAGAAAACACTGGGGAAGATGCAAGAAATATGATATTCATTTAGGATGAAAACTCAGCGAATCATTAACTGTGCCCTGGCAATCTGTAACAGTAAGCAAGCGTCATTCTGTTTCATCGACTAAGATGGGCGAAGACAACTGACTACTGTTAATGGCTTAGATAAGAAGAATTTGTTGAAAAAGTCTGAACAACGGACTTCTTGAACCTTGGTGGCTGGCATGAAAGAGTAGGAATGAGTGCATATTTGGTTGGCTTGGCTGCCTGCAGTTTATTTATTGAAACCATAAAGCATTTCCATTTTACAACACTAGTGATAATAGTGAATCTTTTTCCCCTACATGAGAACATGAACAAAATAATGAATGTTACTGTACTTGCAACATTTTGTTAGGTTGCATGCCTTGATTTTTACATGCTTCAATAACATATGGAGCTCCGTTTCTCTGCAACTACTGTAAATATATTGGAAGGAAATAAGTGACTTGTCTGCACCTGTACCCGATCGTTGGATGTACAATACGCTTAAATTTGGGTTTAAGGTGCCTCTAACTAAACGGGATTGAACTAGTAAACTTAAAATATTTGGTCAAAAAATCAAATTCAAATAAATCAAAGTAAGTTATAAATTAAATTCAAATCTTAGGTAGGACGGATACGGGGAATCAAAAAATGGAGATACAAACACGGAAAAATATCTATTAATTGAAGTGTTTATACATTATAAATTCAAATAAATTAAATAAATCAAGGTAAGTTGCAGTATGGTATGAATTTTTTTTAACTTCAAAAAAATTATAACTTTTATCATGTTTTTAGTTTTGTCATTAATTATTAATTTTAACAAATTAATTTATAAACTTTTAAATAAAACAATTCTACAATAAATAATATTTTTCTTTATGAGATTTTACATAATTTTCACTCTCCCCTTTTAACAAAAAATTTAATTTTTACGTTCTCTTGATTTTGTCAAATTTTTATATTTTAATTCCTCTATTTTACAAAAATTAACACTTTAATTTTTCTATTTTATATACACATTTTCCTCAATATCTTAAAATAAAAAAATTAAATATATATATATATGCATGAATTACTTTAAACTAAATTGAAATACTGCAATTATTTTGGGTGGTAAAATTCAGTTTAGTTTATCAAATTATTCAGTTTAGTTTATCAAAGAACAGGTTGAGAAGTATTTTGATAATATTCCGCAGCAACTCAAAGTGCTTGAGGTTTATGCTGCACTTCTTAACTGCTATGCTTATGCAAAATCTGTTGATAAAGCAGGGGCAGTAATGCAGAAGATGAGAGATTTGGGTTTTGCTAGAACATCCTTAGCTTACAATGTTATGCTTAATCTTTATTATTGAACTGGAAATATTAAGAAATTTGATGCGCTGATGCAAGAGTGGAAGAAAATGACATTGCATATGATAAACTCACACTTGGAATTCAATTAAGTGCATATGCAAGTACTTCTGACATTGAGCGAATGGAGATGACATTGACAAGGATGGAATCTGATGCAAAGGCTAGTCTGGACTGGCCTAATTATGCAATTGTTGCTAACGGATATGCAAAGGCTGGGCTTGTGGACAAGTCTTTAGGAATGCTGAAGAAATCTGAGGGACTTGTTGCAAAGAAAAAAAGAAGTGCAGCATATGATTTCCTTCTCACACATTATGCTGCAATAGGGAAGAAAGATGAGGTTTTAAGACTATGGGAGCTTTACCAGAAGAAAGAGAAGGTCAACAATAAGGGATATATGAGCATCATGAGCTCTCTGTTGAAGTTTGATGACTTTGAAAATGCAGAAATTTTTTTTTGAGGAATGGGAATCCAGAAATCTAAAATATGATCCGGAGGAATCAGAAGAATTCATAAAATCACATATTGAGAACAAGTGATTTCTAATCAGAGGTTTGCAGGGGAAGTTGTTTGTGTGCTTATAAGATCAAATAACAGATTTTGGGAGAAGTTGAGCAAAAAATAGCTGAGGAGGGAAACCTCTTGACCAAGAACAATGGTGACAAAGTTGTTTATAGTGGAGAAGGATACAAAAGCAGTTTTTTCATCTGAATTTCTAATTGGGGGAGCGGATCTCTTCTCCCTTAGAAGGATGAGCAAGAAATAGCTAATGAGAATAGCCTGACTTTGTTTGCTGTGTTTCTTTTTCAAGTTACTTATGCTTTAGAAGCTCTCATGGCTGAAACAAATAGGGTGATCCGGTAAAACATCTGAATTCTTTCAGATTAAATGAGATGAGCTTGAATTCAGTAATTGTCCGATTCCTCAACTCGCAATTTAGCTAATTTTGAGCTTGGCGTGACGGTTCTTGTGTGCCCCTCCTTTAGACATCAATAGCCTTTTAGGCGATGGCAAAATGGGAGTCAGTCACCGTTGCTTAAGTAAAACGTATCTTGTATCTTGTTTTTGGGCTCTTTGCCCTCTTTACAACCAAAAAAAAATGGTACCAAGCTCAAGCCGATGCAGTTGCTAAGCACTTACTACTATGATCGAGCCAAACTCCAACTGATAAAAATCAATTCAGCTCAGCTCGTTTCAACCACTACTTTTTACAACATCACAAATTAATGGGTACCAATTTAGGATAGCAACAAGGCGCCTGCAACACCATGCATTGAAAATCTACTCAAATTATGGCAAAGCATCTTGTGCACACTACACCAATGGCATCCATGGAGCGTCTAGCAAACAAATAACGGAAGCAGTGTAAAAATAAATAAAATTGAGCTTTTGCGAATCAAAAGCAGAGACACATTTTGGCAAATATAGGTCACTACTAATTCTTAATTTCATAAAACTCCAAACAAAGAAAAAAACCAAGTCTTTAACAGAAATAACCAGCCAACATCTTTAATATGTTTAGAAGTTTAAAACAGGCAAAAATGAACAAAAATTTCCAAGAAATATTCTACTCCACTGCCATCTTGTGTTAAATCCTCAACGGTTGGCCTTGGCAACTCTTTCGATCTCATCCTTTTTCTTGATAGCATAACTGAAAAAGGTGGGGCACAATCTTAAGCACTAAAAAATTAACCAATTCAAATGATTATGTGATTAAAAAAAAATGAGAGAAGGAAATTCAACCTGTTGGATGAGCCTTTTGCTGCATTGATAAGTTCATCAGCCAAACATTCAGCAATGGTCTTGATGTTTCTGAAAGCAGCTTCACGAGCACCAGTTGTAAGAAGATAGATAGCTTGGTTTACACGCCTCAAAGGAGAAATATCCACAGCCTGACGCCTGACAACACCAGCAGAACCAATACGAGTGGCATCCTCTCGTGGTCCACTACATTAACAGAGCACATACGGAAACAAATATTAATATAAAAAATTTATCCACAAGCTCCAAAGGTCCCAGAAAATAATGAAACATCAAAAGGAAAACCACATGTTGAAATAAATAACAGATTAGAATTAGATGCTTAATTACACACCTGTTAACCACAGCGTCTACAATGACTTGGATGGGATTTGCATCAGTCAAGAGGTGAATAATTTCCATAGCATGTTTAATAATCCTAACAGCCATCAATTTTTTCCCATTGTTTCTACCATGCATCATCAGTGAGTTTGTAAGCCGCTCAACAATTGGGCACTGGGCTTTCCTGAATCGCTTAACTGAGTACCTCCCAGCAGTGTGTGGAACATAGGTCGCATGCTTGGCTGGTTGAATACCGATGTAATCAACCAAGGAAATATCATTCACCTGATCCACAACCAAAGCATTCAATACATAGCAATACAAATGGTAATCTTTACAAGATCCTGACCGATTAAAAATATTTATCTCAAAGACTTAGCTTTAACTTATCAATTTCGCAGCAAACCAACATCAATGCGCTCACATCTATAACTTAATTTTAATCCAAGATTTTAAAGCACTATTTCACTCCTAATTACTAGATCTCCAATGCATACTTAACTATTAAACTACAAGAGATCAGTTGCAAAATCATTAATTTACACAATACCCAGTTCTGAATCAAACAAATTATTCACAGTTTTCAGCTATTAGCAGTAACAAGAGATCATTTCCATGAGCTAGAAAATTTACTTAACATTCATCATCGCATAAAAAAAAAATCTCAAAATAGCACATAGCATATATATACATAAACACTAACCTGAACATCCTCGAAGGTCCAGCGATTGAAGAGCTTGACTTCATTGTAAGGTTGAGTGGGTTCGGCAACCTGCACTGCAGCCATTGCTAATCTGTACACAACAATTTCACAAAACCGTAAGAAACATAAAAGATAGACAGCCGAGTTAACGAAAGAGGACGAGGCGAGGAAGAAGATAGCCACCTGCGACGGAGCTAGCTACCTGGAGACGGCGGAGATTGAGAGATTTGGTATGGAAACGGCTCAGCGACTAGCTCTGCTTAACAGAAACATTTTTTTTCCACTAGAAACCCTAGTTTTATACCAGCACAATCTAGGGTTCAAGGGTGCGTGGGTGTGTGTTTTTTAAGGATATTATTCAGTGAGGAAGGGTCTATGGTGCAAAAGTGAGACGTCATTTTAGGTTGGGCCTGGGCTTTTGCCACTCCATCAATAGGCCTTCTTTTTATTTATTTATTTATTTATGGCAGAATACAGCTTTTCGCCCCTGAATTTGATCAGAAGCAGCAGAGGCGCAACTTTAGGCAAGTGTGAAAAATTGCAAAGACGTAGCTGACCTCCAGTATGAGGATGTTGAAAGTTTTAATAAAGATCAGTTGAAGATAAAGCAGGTAAATATTCTGAGACTCACTACAAGTTCATTTCTTTGTGTTCATTCCAAACAAACAAAAGATTAGTAGTATGGTAAGGTATGCTGCTCCTGGGGAACTTTCGATGGGAGAGAAATATTCCTAGACAACACCGTTGGTCTTTTACAAATTGTTCCATTTTGAATGAAATCATCAATTATAAGCTGAATTGGGTTATTTGTTGGAAAGATAGATTTATCAAACTAAATTGGGTTCACAGAGTAGCAAATTAAATTACCTTCTTCAACTATAACTCTCATCTAATGTTTGGGTACTAAAACGTGCATTTATGTTAGGAGAAAGAGCTAGCAGTTGCTGCAAGTAAATATGCTGAGTGCCAGAAAATGGATGCTTTAATCTATCGAATCTATTTTACATGTACTTATTTGGTTTTAAATTAATTATTTCTGTTTTTAGATGTTTGATTTCTGGGTATGTAATTTCATGTGTTGTTGTGAATGATCTGAAATCTCTGAGCATACCCACATCTTTTGAATTCTGTTCAATGTCAGTTTTATGCTCAAATTCATGAACCCTTCTTGTGCTCTTGTGGGCTTTTGTTCTTTTGTTTGCAGAAGATTTCATCTTTTGAAGATGTCATGTTTGAAGCACATTTTAACTGATGTGATCAGAACTGAAGCTTCAGTGTTAATGGTGTATAGCTCTGCTTTTTTTTCAGGTCTGAAGTTGGTTGTTCATAGCATAGTGTAGTGTTGTTCAATATATAAGAGACTGAGACTGAAATTGACTTGCATAATTTGATAAAAATGCCAGAGATTTTCGGGTACACGGCATGCAGACAGTTATCACAGATGTTTTTGGCAATTCTCTTTTTTCATAGTTCTGAATACCTTTTAGCTGTTGGTATTCATGGGAAGTCGAATGTTACTCTTCGTTCGCTTCTGGTTAGCAAGAAGTATCTCCTAGCAATGATCTTTTCATTGATTGAATACGTTGTTGAAATTTGTTTATTTCCGGGGTTGAAGGAATATTGGTGGGTGAGTAACTTAGGCCTTGCAATAGTTGTAATTGGTGAACTCATTCGGAAGATGGCAATTATAACAGCTGGACGTGCCTTCACACATCTTATCAAGGTTCATCATGAGGAGCATCACAAGCTGATCACTCATGGAGTCTACCGTTTTGTTCGTCATCCAGGATATTGTGGTTTCTTCATCTGGTCAGTTGGCACCCAGATAATGTTGTGTAATCCCATATCAACAGTCGCATTTGCTGTTGTTGTCTGGCGCTTCTTTGCAGATCGAATACCATTTGAAGAGCACTACTTAAGGCAGTTTTTTGGGTCACAATATGAGGAATATGCTCGGAAAACTCCTTCTGGGGTTCCATTTGTGAAGTAAACATCTAATACAATCAGAAGCAGACTTGGAGATAATAAAAAATTTTAGCTCATGTAGCCAAGAAATCCATAGAAAAGTTCTATTGCCATGCTCAATTTAAGTGGTTGCAAGTCCTTTGAAAGTTTGAAACCGAACATACTGAAAGAGGCTACGTTAGCCCTCTATGTCTCATGACTTTGTGCTTGCTACATGCACTTAACAGTTGGCACGCCTTGGTAGATGGTAAAGCTTTGTTGGTCATCTGGGTAAACAATTTTGCCATAGAATTTATTGCACTGCAACTTTTCTTGCTCCTTGAACAAGTACTTGTTTCATATCTAACCTGTTGTTGTACTCTTGATTTCTATAATGCACACTCATGTGAATCAGCTTGGAAATGTCGTGAAAAATGACAAATGGTTATGTATGATTGTGGAATGAAAAACATAACCTTTCAAATATGAAACTTGACATTTTTATATTTTGGCAAATATACTTGGAAAAAGATTGTTCATGATGACCTAGTGGAGATAAATGCAAGTTTGAGGAGGCAAATTGTCAAATAATACATCAGTTCTGTGTATCATATTAGTGCATTTGGGTTAAAATTAAATTCATCAATGCATTTGTATGGTGACAATAGGAAAGTATAATCTGTCTATGTCCAAGTTGCAGCATCAAATTCGCTCATGTATATTGAACAGTAGAAGGATTCCAATTCAAGACTTAGCTTAGCAATTGAATTGGTAGTTAACCGAGTTCACCTTGTTGCATATTTGCATTCATTCGTTGGGTGTCAGGTTTTTTCATTTGTTCCATATCCCGCTGGTTTGGCTTCATCCAGAGCAAGATGGTATGCGGTTTTTTCATTTGTTCTATAGCCAGTTAGAACAGTCTCTCTTGTTCTGGTTCCTTGTGTCCAAGTTGTGAATGAAATCATTTAATTGGAAAAACAAACGAACAAATAAGCACTGATTTGTTTATCTTTTTATTCTTTTGTCTTCAAAGAAATCTTTCAATAATAATAGTGATAAATAACATATATTAAGTGCTTATTGACAAGTATGGTGTAATATGATGTACATTAAACTATTAATGATGGTTAATACATAGAATTTTTGTTAAAAACAAATTCATTCAGAACACAATTTCCCATGTCATAAATTCATTCAGGAGAACAATATATCTAATGTCAAATTCATGCAATTACAAGACACAGAACAAATATCCCATGTCCAAGTCATGCAGTTGCAGGTTTTTTTTTTTTTTTTTTTTAATGAAGTGGTTAAATTTCAACACCACAAGGGAAGAAGATGGGGATAAGGGGTTCAAACCCTGATCTCCTCAACTGGATGTCCACATCTTTTAACACTTGGGCAACTTAAGAAAAAAGTAAAATAATCATATATGTTGGATGTGCTAAAGAAATGAAAATGATTATAACTGAAAATGAATGGAGAAGATTGGCAGATCACCAAACATAATCACATGTAGTGGGCATTAGAAATATATGTAGGAAAGGCATATTGGACTAGTAAAGCCCTAGACACACTAAAACAAAAGAAAAAAATTCATCAAGTAAAATCCACAATGCAAACAAGCTTTTAGGTTCTTTTCATACTTCAAAAATTTGCATTGGTCACGTTACAAAAAACGAGACTAGTTTTATGTATTAAAATACTTACATATATTTAAAATGTATTTTTTGAATTATTTCAAAAATTTTAGTTTTCAAAATTTGTGCATGAATATTTTCAAAATATTTTTATAAATAAAAATATAAAATAGATATAACTGTAATTTCTAATTTTAATTGTAATAAAATTAGTTTTCTTATTTTTATGATATTTAAGTAATTTGTGATTTATATTTTTGTATTTTAATATTTTATTAAATTATATTATTAAATATTAAAATAATATGAATATTTAATGGGTATGATCATTTATCAAGTGATATAATATTTAATTAATTATAATAAATTAACATTCAACTAATTAATATTGATTCATAATTAAACGTATTTTAGTTTTACTATGAATAAACCCCCAAAGCCTTAACCTAGTGGTGGAGGCTTGGGGGTGTGGGTTGAAGGTTG
The DNA here is from genome assembly GCA_949634005.1 of Mallotus japonicus. Taxonomy (NCBI): domain Eukaryota; kingdom Viridiplantae; phylum Streptophyta; class Magnoliopsida; order Malpighiales; family Euphorbiaceae; genus Mallotus; species Mallotus japonicus. Next base: position 13,991 of record CATIWK010121450.1, read on the forward strand.
GGGGTTCAATACCCCCCTCCCCCCCTCAACCTCCCCACTTTGGTCAAAAAAAAAAAAAAAAGTTTTACTATGAATAAAAAATAATTTTGAAAATAAATAGTTAGATGGAATATACACATTAAATAATTTTACGATTAAAAATTAATATTATCTTACTATTTTGTTGTAAAATATTATAACTTTAATTAATTATGGTTTTTTGGAGATATAATTATTTTCTTGAACAATATGAAATTGTTAATATGAGAGACTAATATACTTATTAATCGGTGGAACTTAATGGAATTATTTAGAATCCAAGGATGGTACCTTAAGAAATTAACTTGAATGGTAAGAAAAGATTTGGAATTTAAAACCACCTGCTTGGTGTGGCAAGATGTCACTTAAACCGTTTAGATATGAGCGCGTGCTCCAACCGTTTAGCTACCATAAACTATTTGATATTTACTTCGTTTATTTATTTTTATTATTTAATCGATTTTTCGAAACCCGACAAAGACCGACTTAATTTTTTTGGTGTCGGTTTAGCCTATGATTCTTCAAAATTTTGGGCTACTTATCCCTACTCTACTCCACTTCCATTGCTAAAAAGCTTCACTCCCCATTAAATCTCTTCAGTCTTGTCTCAGTTTGTGCATCCATGGCAACTCCTAGCATTTCTCTGCTCTTCTTTGCTCTCTTTCTCGCGGTCTTTACCTCAATAATCCATGCCCAGGTGGTGGAAGATACAACAGGGCTGAAGCTGCTCATAAACTGGCCAATGGGGAACATGTATGTACTGTTTTGAATATACATGTTCCTTATTTGAGTAGTGAATCCTAAAGCATTAGAAGTCATAAACCTATTAATTGTAAACCAGTGCAAGCTAATGCACATGCACCCAAGGGGCAGAAATTCAGCCTAACTCTATAATCGAGTAAACGGCTGGCATCACGTTCAAGCTACAAGACAACATCATGAAACATGTATCTTCTATGGAGACACTAGGAGTAATTTAAACAAACTACATATTTGATTTTGATTAATATAACACGACGATTAATCTATTGCAAAGTATTCCATATGCACAAAAAATCTATTGCAAAGTAAACTAACATATCATTTATACTTAGAATCCAAAACAGATGTCACATAAATCAACTTCTTAATTAAGGACAGTTTTCAATTGCAGCTTTGTGTGTTTAGATCATATAAATGCGAAATTCAAAATATGTGACCCTGGCCTAGAAATAAGGAGTTTAGGCAAGGAACAAATCTAAAATCAACAAACACAAATACAAATCTCAACCAGATTATCCATTAAAACATCCATTATAACGGTGTTTGACAAATAAATAGTACCTGCTCAACATAAGCCAACAAAAGATGTGATAATAAAACAGGTTGTGCCCATTGCAAATGCGTATAACTAGGAACAATGAGCCCCTCATTGTCCAAAGCCAAAGTCACCAATGCAACTTGTAGATTTCTAATACATGCAATGATTCTATCAATAGCATCACGACACCACAGATAGAAATTAGTCAAACCTGGTCATTTTCTGCTTTGAGCTGTATGCAACTTTTTTACTAGTTCACCAATCATATCAGTAAGTGCAGCCTCAATGTTCATGTGCAAATCCTTCCTGTCTATCCTTCACACAAACTCACCAGCTTTAATGCGTATTTGAATCTCATCAAGACCTTGTAGAATAATATCCCTATCATTAATACTTATCAACCTGTACAAATAGAAACAGATATAGCCATATACATTTCATTAAAAATGAATAACACATACAATCAGCAGAACTAATTCAATCCCTCTAATTTAGTAAAAGGAAAAAATAAATTTACATAGTTAAAAGGTTGACAAATTTACATGCATCACATTGTGGATTTACACGAAATTTAAGGGAAAACCATAAATTTGTTAAAAGCAGAAGTAAAAAGCAAACTTAAACTTTATCTTCTTTCTACTCCTATACCGTATTTTCCCAGGGACCAACCAAAAAGATCACATCTTTACAAACAAAAAAAACAGAAAGATCTAATTTTTTCTAACAAAAAAAGGAAATGAATAGAGAATTAATAAGAACCTATTGGCAGAGCATTGAGGTATGAGCTTTACTACCCATGATATCATGCTTATAGAGCTCCTTATCAAAAGAAATAGACTCAGTAAATTTCTCCATAATATCAGTAACACTCTCTTCAAATCTTCCGCCCCATAACTTCGTCTTCTTACTATGCTTTTCTTTCGTTTTGATTTCAGACTTTGTTGATCCACTCATGGCTCTAGCTATGCATAAACCTTAAACCCTTGCTTTTAAAATACTATTGAGTGCAAAAGAAGCAAAGGGCACGGAGTATTTGCATGCGATTTTGGTTTGGGAAAATGGGTATGCAGCAGAATAAGAAGAGAGCAGTAGTGAGTGTGGTCTCATCTTCAAAGACTGCAACAAAGAGGTCGTGTTCGGCAGGTTTCTGTTGCTCTATTTAATCAAATCTGCACGTGGCAAGACAACAAATTATATCATGGACCCTGAAGTATTTGAATGCGAGTTTAGTTTGGGGAAGTGCGTATACAGTAAGAGAAAAAGAGAGCAGTATTGAGTGTGGTCTCATTGAAGACTGCAACAAAGAGGCCGTGTTCAACAGGGTTTCTATTGCTTTATTTAACCAAATCTGCATGTGGCAAGACGGTAAATTATATCATGGACTTTAAAGTATTTGAATGTGATTTTGGTTTGGGGAAGTGGGTATGCAGCAAAAGAAAAAAAGAGCAGCAGTGAGTGTGGTCTCATCTTTAAAGAATGCAACAAAAAGGTCGTGTTCGACAGGTTTCTATTTCTCTATTTAATCAAATATGCACATGGAAAGACGATAAATTTTATCATGGACCCTGAAGTATTTGAAAGCGAGTTCAGTTTAGGGAAGTGCGTATGCAGCAGAAGAAGAAGAGAGCAGCAGTGAGTGCGGTCTTATCTTCAAAGACTGCAATAAAAAGGTCGTGTTCAGCAGGGTTTCCGTTGTTTTATTTAACCAAATTTGCACGTGGCAAGACGGTAAATTATATCATGGACCCTAAATTATTTGAATGCGATTTCGGTTTGGGAAAGTGGGTATACAGCAGAAGAAGAAGAGAGCAGCAGTGAGTGTGGTCTCATCTTCAAAGACTACAACAAAGAATGTTCGGCGAGGTTTCTATTGCTCTATTCAACTAAATCTGCACGTGTCAAGACTATAAATTATATCACGGTTCATGGACCCTATGGATATAGCAATATGGACTAGGGTTTATCACACTTGGGAACTAAAACACGCCTTTTTTTTTTTTTTTACGTTTTATGTGTGTTATAGTTGTCCATATGACATAGCTGTAACCCAAATAGTTCTCATCTTCTCCATATGACTCCGTGTCCCTAGGGGTGTGCAACTTCTGAAGCACACCCGAAATCCGAACTGATCCAACGAAGTTCAGTCAGTTCGATTTCAATTTTTTACCATTTATAAATTTCGATCGAAACTTGATCCGACAAAAAACCTGAATACTTTTTTATTTTATATAAATATAACTAATATGTTTGAAAGAAATGTGTGTAGTAGGATGAAAAGAGGGCGTGTTAGTGCATTTGGGGTTGCAAGGTCGATTTCCAGCTGGCTCCAAATTCATTTTTTCTTGCTATTTCAAAAAAATCAATAGAAAGAACTGAAATTTTAACATCTGCAAGGCTCGAACTCAGGCTTCGTAGGTCAGAAAGGCGTTCTCCAACTGTTTAGCTACTAGAGATTATATGATATTTACTTCGTTTATTTATTTTTTTTATTTAATTGATTTTTCCAAACCCGACCAAGACCTACTTAATTTTTTCAGTGTCGGTTTGGCCTATGATTCTTCATAATTTTTTGGTCGATTTTTGACCCGAATTTCTGATTGTACAGCCCTACTTATCCCTACTTTGCTCCACTTTCATTGCTAAAAAGCTTCACTCCCCATTAAACTTCTCCAGTCTTGTCTCAGTTTTTGCATCCATAGAAGCTCTAGTATTTCTCTGCTCTTCTCCGCTCCCTTTCTCGCGGTCTTTGCCTCAATAATCCATGCCCAAGTGGTGGAAGATATAGCAGGGCTGAAGCTACTCAAGACTGGCCAATGGGTGCAGTGATGATGTAAGATTGGCTGAAGCTGCTCACAGATTGGCCAATGGGTGCAGGGATGATGTCAGATTTGGAGGAGAATAAAGGTATGTTCTTTGGTGATGATGGTGATGGTGTAATGAGAGGTGATAATGGTGAAATGGGTAGTGAATGGAGATCTTTGTTTTGGAGAAAAATAGAGGGGGCATTAATTCTGCAGTTTGTCAAAACTGTATAGCAAATGCAAGCCAAGAAATCTTAAAAGACTGCAAGAGTATAGATGCGATTATTTGGTATGAATTATGTCAAGTCCGATGCATATTACAATGAGACTGTTATAGTTGTTTGAATTTTGCCATAGTGGAACTTAGTGCCTGCTGTTATTCAAAGCAATGAGGAATATATTGTGTCTTCATAATGGGTGAGGGTGAGGATAGTTTTGAGGGTTACATCAACTAACAAATGGTGCACATGGCACTTTTCTTGTTTAGTGATTATGACTTTATAATCATCAAATTAATAATAATAAAAAAAAGTTGTAAATCAATTTGTATTTGTAAAACTTTTGTTGTAGTAATTTGGGAATATATGGCAACTTATGGATTAAAAAACTATATTGCATGGACCTACCATTTACCAAACCCAACTACATTTCTCTCTCAATTATTTGTGGATATAGGTTTTGTTGATAGTTACATGTTAGCTTTTTAATTCCATAAGAATATTATTTCTTTTTTCTTTTAAATGTTTTGTAAATTTACAACAATAGAAGGAACTTTTAGCAATTTGAAACTTTTAAGCTATCTCTTACATTATTAGTAGCATTTGATACCTAATGGCATGCATAAATTTTGGTCCTAAATTGTAAATCACTTTTTTTTGTTAAAAAATAATTTATTCATTATTTTAACAACAAATTTTATTTAATATGTATTTTTATTAGAACTAACTATTTTTTGTAAATTAAAATGAGAAATAGATAAATCAAGTTAAATGAAGAAGGGAAGAAATAAGATATGGGAAAATCAAGAAAAGTGTTGCTTACAAGATTTTTCTTAATAGGCATGGTTTATCTAATTGAACAAATTATTATTCAAATGAAATGGAATAGCAAACAATTTTAGTGAAATGTGTGTAAAAGTTTATTAGATGAATGTGAACAAACAACAATTCCTTGTATTGTATGCTAAGCCTATTATAATAAACATAAGAAAGGAAATAAAATAATATGAAAATATAAAATCAATAAAATATTTTTTTAATTAAATTAGAATTTATATATTTTTGGGAATAATATTACAAATAAAACATTTCAAAAGGTGACAAATTGCCCAATTGTGGCCCAAAACTTCTAAGGCTTGTTGGGCTCAAACCCAAAATGCAAAACAAAATCCGAACAGAGTCACATTTGGAGCTTGTTGGCCCAAACTGAAAAAGCCTACGAAATCCATAAGCAGACAACAGCCAGCAGGTCCTCTTTGAAGCAACAAAAACCCTGCCAAAGCCGAACACTGTCTCCTTGATGTTGAAGATGAGGCCACACGCACTTCCCCTCTCTTCTTCTTCTTCTGCTACTGCAAACCCACTTCCCCACACCCAAACCACACGCAAATGCTTCGTGCCTTTTGTTTCTTTTGCACCCAATAGTGTTTCAAAGGCAAGGTTTGAGGGTTTATGCATGGCTAGAGCCATGAGCGGATCAGCAAAGTCTGAAATCGAAACAAAAGAGACGAAGTTGTGGGGCGGAAGATTTCAAGAGAGTGTTACTGATATTGTGGAGAAATTTACTGAGTCTATTTCTTTTGATAAGGAGCTCTATAAGCATGATATCATGGGTAGTAAAGCTCATGCCTCAATGCTCTGCCAACAGGTTCTTGTTAATTAATTCTCTATTCATTTCCTTTTTTGTTAGAAGATTTTGATCTTCTGTTCTTTGTTTTTTGGTACATTACAATCGAACTAATCTATTAGTTCCACATCCCCACTTATCAAAATTCAACCACTGAACTACATCATGCGGAGGCTTCTCAAACCTGTGGCACCCAACACATAGTTTACTAGCTACTTCTGCCATGCAATCGGCCACCTGATTGGCTTCCCGGAAAATGTGCCTCATTTTAACATCCCAATCGGCCACCTGATATCTGAAAGCCTGCAAAAGAGGCAAACAGAAGTAATTTTTGGTATCCTAATAAAAGGTTGGATGAATCCTCACAACGAATTCTATGAGTTTAAAAAAATTGCGCAAATTAACAAGATAGTCTTCACATAGAACTTGCACCTGAGGCATGTAAATAGCTGCCCACACAGCACCAATATAATTCCATAGCGAAAGCCCAGTCCCAAGAATGGCAATGTTTCTAACTCCAAGAGTTGTTGCCAAAGTTGATATTTTATATCTGCAATGGTGATTTTCTATCAGAATGAAA
>CATIWK010121507.1:0-13642 GCA_949634005.1 Mallotus japonicus
CAAAATTATAATTAACAAAAATTTCTAAAAATTCAATAATCATCAAAAAAATTCTAAAATTTATAATAATCTAGAAAAATAATTTAACATTATAACTAACTTTCATAAGTTAATTAACAACTATTAAAAATCAATTAATCAACAAATAAAAATCAAAATCCTCAAATTTAACCTAATAAAATCAAACTAAAATTTCAGAAAATAAAACTAAAATTAAAACTTAAATAAAATGTTAAATAAACAATTTAAACTCAAATAACATTAATTATCAACTAAAATTTAATTTAAATTAAATAGTATAATTTTTCTAAAATACAATTAATTCTCCAAAAATTCAGTAATTTCAAATAAATTCTAAAAATTGTGTAAAAACATATTAGTGAGTATTAAACCTTAAAATTTAATAATCTGTACCCAACTAAACTTTAACTAAAATAAACTAACTAAATACACAAAAATTAGAATTAAACCTAGGATGTAAATCACAGAATTTAAAGCTGAATTAGAGGTAATCAGCCTGAATTACCTGAAGGGAAGTGTAGCTCTTGAAGAGAGCTTTCTATCGAGCCTAAGCTCGAGCTCAACCGTCGTCGGAATCAAGACCGACGACCACCACAATCAGCTGCCGGAAAAGAAGGAAAAAGGAGGAGAAGGCGGCTGACAAGGGCGGAAAGGAAGGGAAGAGGGGTAGCAGTGGCTGGCGAGGTGGCTTGGGGGTGTGTGGCGGCGTCAGGTGGTGTGGGCTCGCCGGATCGCGCAAGGAGAGTTGCGCACAGAGACAGAGTCACGAGGAAGAAGAAAAGAAAAGGAAGGAAAGAAGAGGGGAAGAGGGGAAGGGAAGGAAAGAAAGAGAGGGAGAAAGGGGAAAAATATTTTCTTTTTATATAATAATAATAATAATAATAATAATAATAATAATAATAATAATAATAGTTTAAGAATTTTCTTTTAACCATTAAAACAAATACAATAACATATATGTATATATATATACATCTGTCCACACAAATATATATATATACATAATTATATATATATAATTATGTAAATCATTCAATAATACACTTATATTATACATTATATATGTATAAAATGAAAACTCATAGAATGTTAATAAAATTAATAATATTTAAAACTATATTTAATATCAAATACTCAAATTAATTAACTAAAATAATAAAAATTTCAAATTAATTGACTTTATTAACACTGCAAATCTCACTTTTAAATATTAAAATTTTAATAAAATTTCGGGTCTTAACACTTTCATTAGTGACTTCTTTGGGCTGGTTCTTGGCATGTCTCAGAGATGTTTTCTAATGATTTTTCGGAGGTGGTCTTGGATTTAAATAATGTGATTTTCTCCACCACAGATAAGGATGTTTTCATTTGGCGTTTTTCTCATGATGGCAGTTTTGCTTGTAAATGGGTAAATGATTTTTATCGATCTCCTCTTCCTAAAGTTGCTTGGGGACGTGATCTTTGGAGGCATTATCTTCCTCCTATTTGCTCCTTCCTATGATGGCGAGCCTTGTTGCAAGGTCTTCTGTCAGATGAAGCTCTTCAATGGAAAGGTATGATGCTTGTCTCATAATGTTGTTTATGTTTACATGCTTTTGAAACTACGGATCATGTCTTAGTTTCTTGTCCATATGTGAGAGCTCTCTGGTCTGCTCTCCAAGACCTGTTTCAGGTACGCTTCTCTATTTCTAGTTCCATATTAGATCTTTATTCAGCTACGGCTTCTATTACTTTCTCTAGTAAGATTTTGGCTTTGTGGAAAATAGGAGTTATTTCAGTTTATTGGCTGCTTTGGTATACTAGAAACAAGGTAACGTTTGACAATCTCTTTGTGCCTTTAAATGTCTCGATCCGTAGTCTATGTAAATGTATTAAGGAAGCAGCTTTGTTTAAGGTTGGCCACATGTTCAATACGCAGTTCGATTTGGTTTGTCTGCATCGTCTTCGCATCACTGGTATTGCGAAGCCTTCTTTCCCTCGGTATGTAATTTCTTGGTTTCCTCCCTCAGTTGGTTGGTTCAAAGTTAATATAGATGGCTTGGCAAGGGGTTGTCCGGGGCTTGCTGGTGCAGGTAGAGTCTTTCGTAATTCTCACATTTCTGTTGTTGGGTCTTTTGCAATTCCACTAGGTGTTCTCTTTGCTTATGAGGCAGAACTGATGGCTGTTATAACAGCAGCTCGCCTGGCTATTGAACATCACTTTTCTCCCCTTTGGATCGAAAGTGATTCAACGTTTGCTGTCGAGGTAGTCCAAACCCGCAGCTATCAGGTGCCATGGGAGATGCGTAAAGCTTGGCATTCTTTTCTTTTCTCCAATCGCACTATGCCTTTTCACATCAGTCATATCTTCCGAGAAGGGAATCACGTTGCTGATCGGCTAGCCTCTATGGCAGTTCCTCTTAACAGTCTCCGGTGGTGGTCTTCTTATCCTGCACAGTGTCATGATTTAGTGTTTAATGATGCTATGGGTTGTAATAATTATCATTTTTTGAGTTGATGTTTGGCATTTGGTTTTTTTGCTTTTGCCTCTCGAAGGTTGTATTATGCTTATGTATTTTGGTTTTCTTATTAATAATATGCTTAGTGTTGGTAAGTGTAGTAGGTGCTATTGAAGTGCCAGCCTAGCTGGGATTTCATGGTACACTATCTGATGCCATCCTAAGTAATTTCATAAAAAAAAAAAAAACAAATTATGAAGTACTTACACATTTTTTTTAATGTTCATGATAAAGTAAGAGGATATGAAGTCTTTGACCAACTTTATTCCCTCAACAACCTCTACTTTATTGTACAATATTTTTTATCTTGAAAATAATTAATTTTGAAATGCAAAATTAACATGGTGCTAAAAATATGAATAAAATAAAAACAATTATTTCATAAATTTAAGAAGAAAAATAGCTAAATAACATCTGATGATTAATTGTAAATAAATTTAATATTTACCAAAATCATTTTTTAACCACATAATTATCCCTTGAATCAAATATCGAATGGATCACATTCATATTTAAACATAAATTATAGAGGTAATTATACAAATGTGTACAAAGAAAGAGAAACGGAAAGAAAAAAAAGAATAAAGAATAAACATAATGTACTAAATTATTTTAAACTATAACTAATCATTTGAAAAAGAAAATATCTAAATTTTTAGTACATAATATACCTTAAAATCTTTAAATTATATGAATCATTTGAATTAGTGAAAAAGAAAAGAAAAAGAAAAAACATTAGTCTCTAATTAAATTAAATTATATTATATTCTAGTTACATATAAAGAAAAAGAAAAGATACTAACAAATTGAAGAAAATATTAAATGAAAAAGAAACTTAACTATTCATGAAAATCACCAATAATGAATCACTTGAATTTTTGTATGGGTAAAGAATAAAAGGAAAAAGGATTGTTGCTATTCATTTTTTGTGAGAGGAGCGAAAATGATGACATTTTCTTAGAAAAACTATTGTTTTGTTGCACAAATTTATAGTAATAATGTGATCTTTCAAATTCTTGAAAATGAAAAGTCACCAAAAACTGAGAAACTTAGATAAAAGCATTTAAGAAAATGTTAAAAGAAATTAGAAGAAAATGTAATTTAGACTTGATATGCTAGAACCAGAGAGAGCCATGTGCGATATGAGTGGAAGCATAAGCTTTACAAATTTGAGTTATAACTTTACAAATTTGACTGCGACCTGAGTGGATCTAAGTTGTAACTCAAATTTGTAAAGCTTATGCTTCCACCCCTTTTTTGTGTTATAAATTTAAGCTTCCACCACTAGGAACTTTAGAAGCAGTCACATATGCATACACAGAATAAAAAAAAATTGTTATTTTACAAATAGTCACATACATGATAAAAAAAAATCACAGATCATTATTATTGATACCCCACAAGTATATTCCTATTTTAACTAATAAATATCTCCCTAAATAATAGTAACTTGCAGCACAAGAAGTCCAAATCCAAAGAGGAAAAGGAGTCCCTCATTAGGAAGACTCCCGGATCAGGAAGCAATTAATCCAGATAGAGACATTCTACTAGCAGAAGGAGTCCTACTCCTCTCAGGTTTGAGTATCTCATCCTCTATAAAATACTCCTTACCTTCCCTCATATTATTCATTCTATTCAACTCTATTCTTTTAGCTCTCTTTATCTCTCTAAATTATGACTTAGGCATCGGAGGGTTTGTGGGCGAAACCCCACATCTCACCTTGCTTCTTTATTGGTTGCTTGACCCGCAGGACTTGGAGGTTCCAGAATCAAGTTATCAAGTGGCACCGTCTGTGGGAACCTTTTAAGTTTAAGCCATCAATCTCTACCAAAGCCAAAACAAAACCTTCAAAATGACATCTAGCCCACCAGCAACGGACACTCATATCAATCCTCCAGGAACAGCGTCAGATGCTTCCATTAATCCATCAGCTCCTATTACTCCAATCAACCCTTCAGCTCCGATCTTGCCTATTGACCCATTAGCCTTTATTCATAATGCAGGACCATCGTCCCAAATTCCTTTTACCATATACCCAACATCCGGAATTACCCCGGGTTGGACAACGCCAGGCGCAAGCTTTCCCTACTATGCTCCTTTACATCATACCAGCCGTCCCATTCCTTCCATACCTTTCCCAAGCCTTCCAGGAACCCCTATCACAAATACACCTGACCTAAACATGGTGACAAAAAAAACAACCAGCCTCCAATATGTAAAGAGGCTATGATCCAGAACATCTAGACTCAGATGGCACTAATGCAACAGTAATTAAATGCCCTAATCCAAGATAACAATCCAGGGACCACTCGTCCAATAGACAATGTGATCACACCACCGATCGTAACTCAGAATGCTCCAGCAAGGGAAAAAGTAGCTTAGAAAGATCCGGAAGGGGAGTCCATCACAAGCCATCCTGGTTTGGATGACTCTCAGATAGCACAGAAGGTTGAACAAGTAATTCAGAAGGCTCGGACTGGGCCTAGGAAGGAGGATGAGTGTGTTTTAGAAGGAACGACGCCTTTCGTAAGCAGAATTGTCAAAATTGAGATTCCATCAAAATTTAAACTACCTCAGCTGGACCAGTTTGATGGAACAGGAGATCCAATCATCCACATCTCCTCGTTAGGACTAACATGATGCTCTAAAATATGAATGATGGGATCCTATGCCGCATCTTCCCAAGCATTCTTACCAAAACTTCTCAGTGATGGTTTCATCAACTGCCTAAGAATTCTATCGCGTCCTTTGAACAACTAGTGGAGAGGTTCAGAACTCAGTTTATCACCAACATTCTACCAGTAAATAGTATAAACGATCTTCGGATGTGTAAATAGGGAGTCACAAAGTCACTAAGAAATTACCTGGACAGGTTCAACAAAGTTGCCATGCAGATAGAGAACTTAAGTGATGAAGTGGCTAGCGAAGCAATGAAAACTAGGACACGCTTGGGGAAGCTCAAAGATAAGATTATGACTAAGGAGCCCACAACTTTCTCAGAGGTCATGACTATAGCAATGAAACTGATAAAACTTGATGAAGACAGGAGATCACGAAGGGATGATGACAGAGCCCCCTTCAAAAAAGAAGAAAGATCCGAGCCTAGCAGACCTAACTTCAACGACCTTACTTTAGGGGCCCGGTAAGGGGTCCGGCAGGTGGATTCAGGAATGAATTTGAAAGTTTCACACCTTTAAATGCTCCGATATCACAAGTCCTTATGTGGATCAGAGAAAATGGGGTAGGAATACCCATACCTAGGAAATCAAGTCCTAGCAAGAAGGTAATGGCAGACAGGAGATTCTATTACCAATAGCATCAAGGGTACGAACATGAGACAGAAGAATGACGAGAATTACAAAGAGCCATAGAGCAGCTGATATAGAATGGCAAACTCGGCAAATTCACTAACAATAATCGACGACACCGAGACTGTGAAGACGAAGGTGGGGATAAACATGAAGCAAAAAAGGGTAGGAATGAAGTAGCCGGGGTCATAAATATGATAGTAAGAGGAGAAGTACCAAAGGATAAAAGAATGAAAAGGACCCGAAAGGAAGAAGGCTAGTTCCAGAACCTACTCATCACATTCAGCCCAGAAGATGGACTACACGCTCGACATCCACATAATGATGCCCTAGTGGTAAGTGCATACATTCAGAATTATCTTGTAAAAAGACTGCTGATAGATGATGGGAGCGCAGTTAATGCACTCTCATGGAACGCTTACAAAGCCATGGGAGGCTCGATCACTGGTCTCAAGACCATAAAAAATCCCATCACAAGCTTTTGTGGGGGAACAACCCAACCTATGGGAGTAGTAGATATGGAGGTTGAATTTGGTAATCGAGATACAGGGGATGTAAAAGCAGTTCGATCTTCATTCAACATTGTTGACCTGCCTCTTACCTATAATGGCATTATTGGAAGACCCGTCTTGTATGCCATTGATGCAGCTACAAGCATTAGAAGGTTAACTATGAAAATCCCTCTAGAAGACCAGGTCATAACCATTCTCAGAGACCAAGCAATGGCACAACAATACTACCAACTGGTTGTCAAGCCCTCACTTGAAGCTTTTCCCCTAGCGTCCTTAGAAACAGAAAAGCAAGGCACAGGTCCGGAACCGGTTGACTAGGTTCAGACGCTACAGGTCACAGAAGAAAAGACAGTCAGAATTGGAGGCGAGCTTGATGAAGACATCAGAAACGACATTAGTGGAGTCCTCACTAGACACTCCGATAGTTTCACTTCCAAAGCAACTGAAATTATGGGAGTAGATCCTCAGATTGCGTCATACAGTCTGAACATATATCCAGGAATGAAGACAGTAATATAGAAGAAAAGAAAATTTGCTTACGAGAGATAGAAAGTCATTGTTGAAGAAACAAAAAAATTGCTGGATACCGATTTCATCAGAGAAGTAACACACCTGGAATGGGTAGCCAATATGGTTCTAGTTAAAAAAGCCAATGGGAAAAATAGAATGTGTGTTGATTACACTGACCTCAACAAGCGTGCCCTAAAAACAACTATCCATTACCAACAATTGATCAGCTGGTAGACTCAACGGCTTGTCACAATCTCTATAGTTTCATTGATGCCGTATAGGGATACCACCAGATCCCCATGAAGAAGGAAGACGAAGAAAAAACATCTTTTATTACTCATGAAGGCCTGTACTGCTACAAGGTCATGCCTTTTGGATTGAAAAATGCTGGTGCTACCTACCAAAGGTTGATGAATCATGTATTTCAAGACCAGATTGGGAAAAATGTAGAGGTATATGTGGATGATATTATTATTAAGAGTCTTACGGTAGAACAGCATGCCAAAGACCTTGAACAAATACTCAACATACTGGATGAGTATCGGATCAAGCTAAACCCGGACAAGTGTGTATTCGGAGTAAAGGCAGGGAAATTCCTAGGATTCATGATCTCACACAGAGGCATAGAGGCAAACCCAGAGAAGATGGAGGCCATTCTAAATATGAAAGCTCCCAAGACTCTTAATGAGCTTAAAAAACTCAACTGCAGAATCACCGCTCTCGGAAGATTCATCTCATGCTCAGCCAAGAAGTGCCTGCCCCTATTCTGCGCCTTGAAGAGTTCCAAGAAATTTGAATGGAGTAGTGACTGTCACAAAGCATTTGAAGAGATCCAAAACTTCTTAACCTCACTACCACTGCTTAGCCGACCAGTCCCGGAGGAGACATTATACTTGTATCTTTCCATTGGACATGAATCTATAGCCTCAGTACTAGTTAGCAAAGCCCAGTCTATTATATTAGCAAGATCCTTAGAGGCTCGGAGATCCGGTATCCCAAGTTGGACAAGCTAGCCATGATAATCGTTCATACGTCCAAGAAGCTCCGACAGTACTTCCAGGCCCACTCCATAGTCGTCAGAACCAACTTTCCTTTGCGGATAATTCTCCAAAGGCTCGAAACATTTGAAAGCCTGATTCAATGGTCTGTTCAATCGGGAGAATTCGAAATTAGCTACAAGCCACGTCAGTAGATTCTATGTACAAAGGGGAACTCTACAGAAGATCATTGTCTCATCCTTGGTCAAAGTGTGTGTCTCCAGAAGAAGGCAATTATATGCTTAGAGAAATTCACGAAGGGATATGTGGGGCTCATGAAGCTCATCACTCCATGGTCTGGAAAGCACTATTGCAAGGCTATTACTGGCTTAACATGTCAAAAGATGCGTTCGAGCTGGTTCAGAAATGCACCAAGTGTCAACAATTTGCTTGCCTTATTCATAAGCCGTCCAACACTCAGCACCCCATTGGAAGCCCATGGCCGTTTTCTGTTTGGGGAATGGATATCTTGGGTCCATTCCCAGTCTCCACTTCTCAGAAAAAATTCTTGATTATGGCCATTGATCATTTCACCAAGTGGGTAGAAGTAGAGGCTGTCCCAACTATCACAGAGGCTCAGATACAACACTTCTTTTGGAAGGAAGTTATTTGTAGATTTGGCATTCCTCATACCCTAATCACAGACAACGGGAAACAATTTGACAATGAGAAATTCAAGACATTATGTTCAGAGCTGGGCATCAAACTCAGGTTCACCTCAGTAGCTCATCCTCAGACTAATGGACAGACAGAGGTCACTAATAGAATAATCATGCAAGGGTTGAAGAAAAGGCTGGACGAAAAGAAGGGAAACTGGGTAGAAGAACTCAACAATGTTATGTGGGTCTACAGAACAACACCCAGCAGCTCAACATTAGAAACACCTTTCAGATTGATGTACGAAATGGATGCAGTAATCCTTGTGGAGATCGGATCATCTAGCTACCGAGTATCGGGGGAGTTAGACCCGGACGTCAACAACATAAACACTCGGATTTGCCTAGACTTTCTTAAAGAAAGAAGGGAACATGCATCAATAGTCTCAGAGGCTCAAAAATAGAGAGTGGCCAGATACCACAACAGGTACGTTCGGCCCAGACAATTCAAAGTTGGAGACCTGGTATTGAGAAGGGCAAACATTGGTAAAGGCAGTTCTAGAACAGGCAAACTTGGTCCCAACTGGGAAGGCCCATATCAAGTCACTGAAACCACTACAAAGGGTGCATACAAGATAAAAGATATGCAAGGCAAAGAATTGCCAAGATATTGGAACTCAGACAGTTTGAGAAAATATTATCAGTAAATGAAATTGTACTAAGTCAAAATTCAATAAAAAGTACTTTTCATTCATCATTTTCAACTATTACAAAAAAAAAAAAAACAAAGGAGGAATGAACTAAGCTACTACATTAGCCTCAGATTCAGGAGGCACTGATCCTGCATCCGGAGATACATTCACCGATTGATTTTCTACAATAACATCAACGATAGAAGGCTCCATCCCAACAGAAGTTTTTTCTTGCAGAAGGCTCGGATCTTCAGAGGGTTCAGAGGTAGGTTTCTTAGTAGCAGTTTTCTTCTTGGTGATCCTCTGTTCCTTTCGTTGCCTAGAGGCAGATTTCTTTACAGCTTCTTCATCCGTGGCTATTTTAGCCAGATCACTCGGAGTAACCTTTTCGATTTCAGAAAGGTCCAATTCAGGGTTCTGAGCATGAAGTATCCTCCTCATCTCAGATTTGAAGGCTTTGAAAAAACCTCCAACCATCTTCCGATATGAGCATAAATCATCCTCCCGAGACTTCTCGAGCTCAGCCACCTTCAGCTTCAAATTTCCCAGTTCAGAATCTTGTTTTTTAATTTTATTAGTGAGCTAAGTCTGGATGCCCTCAAGCTCCTGGACCTTCTTCTTGCATGATTCCTTTTCAGACTTCTCTTTAGCTCGCTCAGACTCGGCAAGCTCCACGGCATACTTGGCTGCCACAAGTCTCTTCTCATATTCCAGTTCAATGGAACAGAGTTTCTTCTCCTTCAAGCTATTTTCACTTTTCAAAAAGTACTGGTTGTCTTTCCACAAAAGTAACCCTTGAGCCAACTATAAAAATGAAAGTGTTAACACTTAGAACTCCTAGAACAAAACAGACTAAAATGACATATCTCACCTCCAGAGCATGCACCATCAGGGCATTAGGCAGATCATCTTGACTATACTCCATCCATCGGAGCATATCAGCGGGGAGGCAAAGAGATTCGGCGTATTGATCCTTTCCTTTTGAATTATAGAGGCTCGAAGGGATCATTTTCTGAACAATAAACTTCCGCATATCCGGACATCCATCGATACTCGGACGCTTGATGTATAGCCCGCTACCTTCAATTAGCTCCTCTTCATTCGGAGCCATATCCCTGCGATGCTTCCTAACAGCGTTAGTGGCAGGTACTTATTTTTGAATTTGATTTATAGCCAGGTCATGAGTAGCATCAGTCGGCGGATTGAATCGAACTTTGGATTCCTCCTCCAAAGTCAGATCAGTGATATTCAACTCTTATTCCGAGTCAGATGACACAGTATCTAAAATGACGATCCCGCCCGTAAATGTCAAATAATCAGCCATCTACAAGTAAAAGGGAAAAGAGAAGTTAGAATATACCTTTGAAAGGTTGACACTCACCATTATACTTTTTACGGAGATAGCACTGAGAACAATTCTCAGCGGATGTACCCTCTACTGTACACCAAAAGTGTAACCATTTGATTAGCTCTAAGTCGACATCCGAAAGATTCCTTAAGCATCTTATTTTCTCAAAATCATCCACCCACAAGCGCCGTATGCTAAAGAACTCAGATGGATGTTCTATTACAAAGTATTTGTGTCTCCAAGTTTTAGGTAGGTCCTTGAGTTTTGTGAATAAATTCAAATGGGGAATAGCAGCTAAAGAAAATGAAAGCTCGCCCTTTTTCTTATTTAAGCTATACATATGCCGAAGCATGTCAAAGTCTGGTTCCCTACCTTCTCTATGCATTAATTCCATAAACCCAGTCACAATCTTGTAACTATTGGGGTGAAGTTGCCCAGGAGCTATATTATACCTATTTAAGACAAGTTTGATAAAAGGATCTAAGGGGAATCTAAGTCCATCCTCCAATTGATCCTAGTAAACAACCATTTTTACGCCATCTTCATATGGCTCGTATGCCTTTTTATCAGTAGTGTGCAGAATGTATTCCTGTGGAGTACCAAACCTTTGCCTATACCATCTTAACATCTCTTCATCTACCCTAGACTCAAATATGTTAGATTTCACTTGCTCTTTGGGAGCCAGTGACACCTTTTGACCCAAGAAATACAAAACAGAAGTTAGGGGTAAGAGAAAGATTTGTCACCTGGAAGAGGAGAAGCGAATAAAGGAAGCTTGCAGCAGATTAAACAATAGCATAGCAGGAGATGAGAAAATAGTATACCCAACTCAAGAATGCAAAGAAGAAGAATGGAAAGTGTTCCTCCCACTCACTCAGAGATTCAATTTATAAAGTGCCATGGAAGGTTATGGATGGACCTTCACTACCCCTACCACTAAATCATTTATGCCTCTTCTCTCAAAGGGCATATTGGTTATAATACATGGCATTAAATGGTCGCGGTTACCCAAGCATCAGACGTGACTCTCTAGCTGCAAAATCGGCGTGCCACATGCCACATCCTCTGACACATGAATGGACGTACCAGTTT
The DNA here is from genome assembly GCA_949634005.1 of Mallotus japonicus. Taxonomy (NCBI): domain Eukaryota; kingdom Viridiplantae; phylum Streptophyta; class Magnoliopsida; order Malpighiales; family Euphorbiaceae; genus Mallotus; species Mallotus japonicus. Next base: position 11,616 of record CATIWK010121507.1, read on the forward strand.
CAAAATTCAAAAGGACTCACAGGAGCAACATTCGCTCTTCCCATTTCAAGCACATACTTTTCAAAGGCTGCCGGGCCTCACAATACCGAGAGACCTCATGGTCGAAGGCTACCGGGCCTCACAATACCGAGAGACCTTATGGTCGAAGGTTGCCGGGCCTTATAATACCGAGAGACCTCATGGTCGAAGGCTGCCAGGCCTCACAATACCGAGAGACCTCATGGTCGAAGGCTGCCGGGCCTCACAATACTGAGAGACCAAAATGGTCGTGTAAAGCCTCGAGCACTAAAAACTCCAACGACGGCTGGTTCCCTCATATTTATTTGACGGGTTAATCTCTCGGGTCGTTGTACAAACACCGAGCAACATTTACTGTGTCTCAATTAAGTCCAGCTGGCACTCTCTTCTCTCTACGACTCATCAAATAGCACTCCGAGTCTTGGTACCGTGCATCTGTAACATTAGTGACTAAGGCTGGCCACCTCAGTTCACCCTTCAGCACACATCCGGCGTCCTCCGAAGTGTCTCGTATCTTCTCTCATACTCAGAACTCTCAGACATAAATATCCGAATAAAATTTCGGGGGGGACTATTGATACCCCACAGGTATATTCCTATTTTAACTAATAAATATCTCCCTAAATAATAATAACTTACAGCACAAGAAGTCCAAATCCAAAGAGGAAAAGGAGTCCCTCATTAGGAAGACTCCCGGATCAGGAAGCAATTAATCCAGATAGAGACATATTCTACTAGGAGAAGGAGTTCTACTCCTCTCAGGTTTGAGTATCTCATCCTCTATAAATACTCCTTACCTTCCCTCATATTATTCATTCTATTCAACTCTATTCTTTTAGCTCTCTTTATCTCTCTAAATTCTCTCTCAACCCATTCTAACTTAGGTATCAGAGGGTTTGTGGGGGAAACCCCATATCTCACCTTGCTTCTTTATTGGTTACTTGACCCGCAGGACTTGGAGGTTCCGGAATCAAGTTATCAAGGATATTGTGGATAACAAAAATAAAAGTATTTTATTTCCAGTAATAATATTTCTTGGAATTTAGTTTGCTCTTATATATAAAAGAATTTGGAAAAGACTGGTACACTACAACAAAATTGGGAATCAGGGACTATTTATTTTGAGATGTTCAGAAAAACGTCACTAAATATTACTATTTTGAGATGTTTTATAAAAAACGTCTCATATAAACGAAAACATGAGCGCCCCAATTTTCTACGCCTTTTCAATTTTTTTTTGCTATTATTTGGGACGAAACGTATACAATTAGGGACGTTTATTTTATGTCCCTTATTATGAAATTTTTGCTACATAATTTAACGTCTCTAAATATGATCTTTTTGAGATGTTTTCCTAAAATGTGTCAAATTGTATAATTAAAAATAATCATTAGAGACATTTATAAGAATATAGTCTCTAACAATTTGTAATAATTAATAGAGACAATTTGATTATGTCCCAAAAGCCTTTACTTTTTTTTTTGCTTAAAAAAGAACAGTAAAAAATCAAAGCACAGAACATAAAAGCATGACTTCTCGATAATTTCCATGTTTCTTGCCTTCAATTTCCCTAATCAAATGATAACCTAATTTCCATGTTTCTTATCTTTAATTTCCCTAATCAAACCATGACGTAATTTCCATAGATTCTTTTCTCAATTTTTTTTCTTCTCTTTTCCTTTTTGATCGGCTGAATATTAACCTTTTCATGTCTTGCGTCGTCTAATTCTTGTTTTAAAACTCTCAAACTAATAGTGTTAGACCAGTCAAATAAACACAAATAATGGACAAGACTTTCTACAATGGAAGGCATGAAGAAAACAAAAATGTATATTTTTATTTTATTTATTATTTTTAGAACCTATGGACTTATTTGCAAGGAAATAATCTTTTGGACTAAAATGGTAATATTATATAACTTTAAGGCTTAAAATCTTAGAAAAAGACTACATTCGAAACAAAAATCAAAGTTTGGTGACCAAAAAGTCACAAATTGAAGTTTTATAAAG
>CATIWK010121544.1:0-21718 GCA_949634005.1 Mallotus japonicus
TAATTCGTATTAATATAACAAATAAATATTATTAAAATAAGTTAAAAATATTTATAATATTATTTATTTTCTAATATTATGATTGAATTATTATTATTATTAGTATTATTATTAATTATAAAGTTTATTAATATAAACTTATAAATAAATAAATATATATTTATAGGGTTTTTATAATTTTTAAAAAATCAATTATGAAATAAACTATGATTAATAAAAAAACAGAATCAAAGTTTTTATAAAATAAATTTTATAAATCAATAACACAAACACATTTTCGATTAAAGCAATGATAAAAAAAATAGCTTCAGTAATATTAATATTTTGACATTAAAAAAATCATATTTTCACAAATCTATTTTCAAAATCTATTTTAAAAATTTTAACATAAACAACATAAACAAGATCAACGAACAACATAATTAAAGCAGGGAGTTATACCTTTTACTTTGATGTTTATAATGTTGCTCTGACTCGAGTGGTACCAAAAAATGAAGGAACTTGCTTTGCTTCCACCAAAAATTTAACCGAGGGACAGATCACAAATGTTCCTTACTTTAGGCTTCCACCGTTAAGATCTCTTTTTGAGATCAAGGAAAAAACTTCTTGGATTTAACCATTGAATAGATTCACCAGCATATCACGCAAGATATAGAAGAACAAACTCAAAATCCATCATAATCTAATTAAAAAAACAAATGCATTTCAATATGTAACAAGAAAAACTCAAAGATCTAAAAAGGAAATTACCAGATCTACATGATTCGGCTAAAAAGGACTTTGCATGTCGATTTCATCACTGTCAATGTTATAATCTAAACATTGACAGTAATAAAAATAACAACAAATCAAGTTTTTTTAATGAACAACGTTTAGATCAAGCGATTAAATATTTTTAATATACCAAACACCAAGTCAGAGAGAAGAAAATGAAACGCAGATGATAGAACAAAATAAGAGTGATTCATCATTCATGTGTCTCTGATTGAAAGAGACAAAAGATGAGATGAGAAACCCATATCAGAACAGATCAAGCGAAGAGGATGAGATGAAAGCAAAGGAAGAGGCAAAGGCAAATGAACGGCGGCGAGAAGATTGAAGGGTTACTGGGTAGGGTTAGAGGAGTCTAGGGTTAAAAGAAAGAAGAGAACTCTGGAAGGTTCGAGAGAGGGAGGCGAGAAATGGGAATCCTAGGGCTAGGAGTGAATATACGGGGCAAAATTTTTTTAGGGTTAGTGTATATAAAAACTACGTCGTTTTGATAATAAGTATACAGTGTTTGGTTTTTCAGTCGGTTCGGTTATTTCCATCCTAGAATCGAACCGACAATCGAAAACCACAAAAAATTACTCAGTGAACCAAATCACCCTTCATACTCTTTCACTGACCGACCGAACCATTAAAATCAGCTTAAACCAGTTCGGTTTGATCGGTTCGATCGGTTAATGCTCACCCCTAGTTCAGATGTATATATAGGAAGACAAGTTAAAGACATGACTCCATATGTGAGTGTAACACAATCTAAGAAGCACGGATACGGATACGGCGATACGACACGACATGATACGGACACGGCGATACAGTGATTTTTAAAATTTAAGGACACGACACAGGCGGGACACGTTATATATATATATATATATATATATATATATATATATATATAAAGATGATTTGTTAAAAAAATAAAAGCTAGTGTGATAAAATAAAAACTCCATAAAATTTAAACACTTAATATAATAATGTAATTAATTATCTATCATTGTCATACATAAGGTAAACATAAAAAGTGACAAATTAAATTAAATATTAAATTAATTAAATTAAATTATTAATAAATAAGTTAAATTAAATTATTAATCAAAATTATTAATTAAATTAAATTATATAAAAAATAGAGCTAAAAAGTGTTCTCAAAAAGTACCCCACCGTATCCTAAAAGTATCATACCGTGTCGGTCCCGTGTCCTAAAAAGAAAAAATAATAAAATAATTAAACTATATCGGATACGTGTCGGGAGCATATCGGTGTCCGACACGGACACTCCATCTTATTTGAAATGTCGTGCTTCATAGATTACACAACCTTTTTTTTTTATTATTATTTTAATCAGTGTAACACAACTTCATTATTGAAGCAATTACCAAGCGACACGCAAGAAAGAACAAAATCTGTAATTACGTAAAATACCCAAGGATATAACTGGGAACGCACAAATCCTCTTTATCTTCTCTCTGCATTATCATCGTTCCAGAAGAATCCAAACACTTCTCGGCACTGAAAACTCTCTCAATTCTCTCTCCATATCTCTATACTCTTTTTTTTTTTCGTCTAATTTTTAATTCATTTTCCAAGAGAAAATAAGAGGTAAAAAGTCGCGTTCTTTGTAGATATCCATGGTAGCTGTTTCTTTGTTTTTTCTTTTAATTTTTGTGGTGAGTTTTAAGGAGTGTTGCTGATAATTCTTTAATGGTTGTTTCAGGAGGCAAAAGATGAGCCGCCGGTCCAGCCGCACTCTGTATGTAGGCAATCTTCCAGGGGATATTCGACACAGAGAAGTTAAAGATTTGTTTTACAAGGTAATTCAATTGTGGATGCTACTATTGATTTTCTGGGTATTTTATTTTATATTAAATTTAATCACTTTCTTCTTTGTTGGTTTGATTGTGAAATTCGCATTGATAAGTGCCTACTGATTGGTGCCATTTAATGAGCTTGTGATGAATCAGTTGTTAATGCTCTGTTTTGTATATTTTTGCAGTATGGACCCATTGTTGATGTTGATCTCAAAATCCCACCAAGACCCCCTGGTTATGCTTTTGTTGAGGTAATCTTGCTGATCTTTTTTAACAGGACTTCCCATTTTTGTTCAGTTATCCTATTGTGGTCGCTTCTGGTTATCTTTTTGTTCAATGGCTTGTGCAATTCTTTAGACTCTTTCATTTGATTTTGCAGTTTGAAGATGCTCGTGATGCTGAAGATGCTATTCGTGGTCGTGATGGCTATAACTTTGATGGGTGTCGCTTGCGAGTTAGTATCTATTCATCTTTATCTATTTTTTTTTTTCCACCTAGCTTTCTTTGTTTTAGTGTTATTTTTTGTGGGTATCTTTATTCATTCTGTTATATATCTCAAATAAAATAGCTCATTTGAATTTCAACTAAATGATAAGACATTTTATCCCCTCAGGTGGAGCTTGCGCATGGGGGTCGAAGACTGCCATCTCCATCTGATCGTTATAGTAGTTACAGCAGTAGGAGTGGAAGCCGTGGTCCTTCCAGACGGTCTGACTATCGTGGTACTTTTCACTCTGGGATCAGTCAATGTTTCATAAATTGTACATTATTAAAGTTCAATTGAATAACCCATCTTCTTGCAGTTCTGGTCACTGGATTACCTTCCTCTGCTTCATGGCAAGATCTCAAGGTCTGTTGATTTTCCTGTTACATTTAATTCCTGAAAAGAAAATGTGGTTTTAAAAGCTAGAAAAGTTATTTGGCTGTTACAAATGAACTGGTATTGACCATATGTATTCAATGATCAGGACCATATGCGAAAAGCTGGGGATGTCTGCTTTTCTCAAGTCTTTCGTGATCGTGGTGGTGAGTGAATCTCCAATTATTATTTTTGACTTAATAGTTTATGTAGCCCATCTCATTCAGCTTGAGACTAAGACTGTTGATTTCATTCACGGCCTGTATAATCAAACTGCATACTTAAATTACGATTTTATCACTAGTTAGTGCATAAATAATACGTGGAAACAAATCAAGTTGGCTCAACTGAGTGCAGGCTTAATCCCAATCTAGTTGGGGTTCATTATGCATATTTTGTTACTCCATTTTGCTTAGTTTAAAAATGTTTTGCCAGACTCCAGATAATTTCATCTGGATGTGAAGACAAAAGGAGATGTGCTATTTCTGAATTCGATGGGTGTTAGTAATTGCTTTTTCCTTCTTATCACCTTGTAGGTATGACTGGAATTGTAGATTACACAAACTATGATGATATGCAATATGCTGTAAGTTTTAATTATCATTCTGGAATTTTGTGGGTTGAAATAACATATTTTTTGGGGGCTCAGATTAATTGTGGCTCTATTTTGTCTTATCTGCAGATCAAGAAACTCGATGATTCTGAGTTTCGAAATGCATTTTCTCGGTCTTACGTACGGGTATGTATCTGACCATACGTCTTGTGTTGAATTTTTGTTTGCCATTTTGGTTATTTATCTAGTGTCATTTTCTAGGTGAGGGAGTATGATTCAAGGAGGAGCTATTCCAGGAGTCCTAGTCCATATTACCGGAGCCGGAGCAGAAGTCATAGCGGTAGTGTCAGTCGTAGCTACAGTGACAGGAGCAGGAGGTTAGCTTCTTTGCCAAAGATTAGAATATGTTGGTTTCATATTGATAAGTGATGGCTGACAAAAATTGAGATGTTTTGCAGCAGGTCTCCTGGGGTTAGATATTCTCGTCGATCTCTATCTGTATCTCCTGGTAGATCTATTTCTCCACCATATTCATCTCCCAGATCTTCAAGGTATACCTAGTTCCAATTTTTTTCTTATTTAATTTTAATTTTTTGGCACTATTTATATATGTGATGTTTAGTTAATAATTAAAAGTTGGTGGCAGATTTTGTGGTTAGATTTCACAATCAAATTTTGTTAGCAACAAATTGTTGTCAGGTTTCTTTGTTAATAGCATTACCTTATTTTGCATGTAAGTAGGTTGAGCTACTTAAAGCAATATTTAAGGTAATTGTTTATCTGGGAAATTATGTAGTTCAGAGTCTTTAAGTTTGCTTGCTGTTAGCTAAATTAATTGGATGCAATGCATACCGTTCTCAGATGCTGGCAATTTGGGGCTTGAACTTATACTTCATTCCCCTTCCTTAAATGTCAGCCTGTTCACATACATAAAAGCACAATTATTCTGACTCCCATTTTGCTAATCAGTGAATACTTACAATGCTGGACAGCTGTTGCCCTCTAACTCATTTATTTGGGTTTTAGGAGTTATTTTCATATTTGTTAATTGTTGTTGGTATAATTGTTGATGGTATTACTATGTCCAAGTTTCACCATACATCACAAATAAAGTTTGAGTACTCTGTGCAACTTGATGCAATCCATTTGCATCAAGTTAATTTTTCTTAACTGATTTTTACAGTTAAGGTTTTGATTGCTTTGACGTTGCAGTGTTGAAGCTTTATTAGCATAATGGTATCCCATTAAACAAAGCTCTCTTTCCTTCCTTTTTTTTTTTTTTTTTTTTGGGGTGCGTAGGGGTTTGTACACATATTTTGAATTCATGACATCTAGGTCAGAAGGAAGTACTTTACCGTCGTGTTTTGGTGCACTTTCATATTTTAAGCTGACAATAGCAAGGAGTTTGATTTCATTTTATGGGAAGTAGCTGCAGCGGTCCAAAACAGTAGAAGCATCCTGTTGATATATAGTTTAGTTCAAGTCCTTGAGTTGTATGTGGGATAGAGTCATGTAGACTTGTCATTTTCGTCATTGTATATCCATGTCATGTTTTGTAGAATATTCCTACTTATACATGTCAGCCCCTTGAGTTTGTACTTCTGCACATTGCTAGGTGGGTTTGGCATATTAAAAAATATTTGTTTCTTTTGTTAACTTCTTCATTTTGTGTGCTTCAATCTTGAGGGATTGGGAAAAGGTCTTTTCACTACTTTCCTGTCATTGAGTTTTTTCCCAGTGATTTTTTTCCCAACATCAAATTGTTCCAGTTTTCACATGTTATTGAAATGATCTCTAGATTTTTAAACATTGTCATGTCTTTGAATCCCTTCACTGTTTCATGGACATTCTATAGACCCATTTTCTTAAGAAATGAATGAGACCACAGCCTGAGGGTTGCCATACCAGGTTGGCAAGTTACCATACTTTGTTAATGAGGGTTGCTTGTTTGCTTGCTAGATCTGACCTTGTGCAGCAACCTGGGGATTGGATATTAAGAACTTGATGTGATGTGTGCTCATAAACCTTTGCAGCTCTTTGGTGGTTGAGGTAATGCACATTTTTACTGATGAGCAGTTGAGCACCTCTCGATCATCCTGACAATTTTATAATATGCTGTTGTCATGGTGTGCCATTAAGTGCTAGGCTTGGTCAAGTGTGGATGGATCGCAATATTAAAGCTGGATTACTCAGAACTAAGTGCTATTGGTACCATCCCACACATCAGCCATATATATGAAACTTGAAACTACTTCAACATCTATTCCTCCCTGGACTTGGTGACACAGATAGGGAGTGTAGTTCATGTCTTTTCTGGTATGGATGGGGAGGATATTCCTAACACCGGCAGCTTGGTTCATGGTGCTATTTGAACTCTCGCATCATGTTTGTTAGTTCTCATAACCTTCTGGGAAAAGCTCATTACCTAAATGTGGGCTGTATTTTATCATGTATTGAATTTTGATGTATGTTTTACAAGTTGCTTCTAAAGAATGGTGATGTTTCTTGATTCTTTTGGTTGCTGGTCACTCTGAGGTGGATCTGGCATTGAGGCCTTTTGGATCAAAGGATTATAATGGATTTTTTTGGGTAATTGGATTGTTTCTGGAAATTTTTGCAGATCCTGGTCAAGATCAAGATCCCCAATCGCAACTGTAAGTGTAGTTCAATTTAAATTTCATTATCAATCTCGATGTGGTTTTTGTATTCTTGTTTATTACATTTTGCATTCTCAATTCATTGCAGCCTCCTAGAAAGCAAGGTCGAAATGCAACCAAACGTGGCAGGGACAGAAGAAGCAGAAGCAGTGAATCTCAATCCCGATCACCTGTATGGTTTTTCTCAGCTGCAAGATGTTTTTTCTTCTTGATTATTTATATATATATATATATATATGTACATATATTTCCTTCCCAGGATGTAGTTTGGCTCTGATTACGGCTGCATTTGGCAGGTGAGATCTGATCGAAGCCGGTCAATGGACTCTGTGGATTCCAGGGATCGCTATTGAAGATTTTGCCCCTAATGATGTTGATCAATTGCTGAAAGAATCTATAACAGACTGGAGATAGCTTAAACATACATCAAGTTACGAACTATCAATGATCATGTAATCATGTTTTCTGGAGAGTTGTTATTGAAACTTGTGTTGCAGAGATAGTTGTCTCAAATAGTTGTTATATTAAGTCTTGTCTCTTGACATATATTAGCTTTGTTAATGCGACTGTGTATACAATTGTTCGATCATGTTGAATTTTCTAGATCCGGTGATGGGTTTTTGAATTGGTTGATCTTAACTCTGGCAATTCTGTTAAGATCAAAAAATTCTCTGGCATTTTAAAGGGGGGAGTTAGAAACTGATTTTAAGATCCCAAAATATTGCTGTGGGTGGTTTGGTTCCATCTGAAATGAAAAACTGCATTTTGAGCCTTACAAATTTATATCCTAATAGAAAATGCCCCCAGAACAAAAAGTATTAAAAGATGCAGGCATTTTGCTTCTAACGAAATATAATTGTGACTAATGAGAACAAACAATTATGTGATGTGAAGTTGCATACGGTGCAGGCGCACGCCAGCACTTCCCACCATGCGCCTAAGCCAATTGCACGCCAGCCATTATCACTGGGTGGGAGTTATTTTTTTCCATAATGACAGGTACCTGTATGCAACCAAACCAACCTACCTCGCACCATATTCGCTTTATGGTTATGAAAGCTTGGCCTCAAGCAATTCTGGTTTGATATTCTTTTTTTTTTTTTGAACAAAATTCTGGTTTGATATTCTAAGCTAACTGCACGCCAGCAATTATCACTAAATGATACAGTTTTTTCAGCCTTCGGTCTATTATGATAGGCTTGTAGCAAAAAGGCAAAATTTCTGCGCAAATCTACTACCATCCAACATGAGATCTTATTTTAATATCCTCAAAAGGCAAAGAAACTAGAGGATGCCAAAGTTCATCACACAGCCAGGAGGCTGTCAAAAAGATCGTTTTCAGGGCCACTCCACAGTTTTTTGAGTCTGTAATGATTAACAGACTCCAAGCATTATATATCGTTTTTCAAGCATACATAACTTTGGTTTCAGCAGTGGTAGTTTGCTTCACCCAAAAGGATAATCAAGAAACTTATGATCGATTTTGTGATGACATTCTCTCAGTTCCATGCCTTTGGCGAAAGCTGCTGGATCTAATGCCAGGATCAGACGCACTTGCAGCCTGATGAAATGACCAACTTGATTCTCTGTCAACCTGACTTGATGAGAACGATGACAAGTGGTCTCTGTCCCATGCACGAAATCGAACTGGCGGAGCATTTTCTACTTCTTGGAAGTTCCGACCTGATGTACCTGCCGGGACAAAATAGAAACCAGTCTGATCAGAAGACGAAGCAACTGTCCCTACTTGAGACAAGCCCCTGTGACTGCTGGATCTTCTGGTTCCAGAAACAATGGGTGTGCGGATTGCTGGAGAATTGCCAGGTTGTTGATAGTATGCTTGAAGAGCTTGAACTCTGTCACGAGCTCGTGCATTACTGCCTTGGTAAGGTGGAACCATCGGGGAATTAACTGAGCTTCCAGCTCTAGCACTAGAACTGTGGAAATCAAGTACAAATGAAATCAGTGCTACAACTCGACCAAAATCATAACATTGTCTACAAATATCTATTTAGTAATCACTTGTATGATCATATTCTGAGTCCTACAGAACCAAGATATGGAAATATCCTTTAACTACATTTTTCTCACCATAATGAAAGGCATAACTCTACTCAGAGAAAGGAAAGAGGTGGACACTAGGAATACCTGTGGCCAACAAGGAACGGATGCATGAAAGATCCTGATCTTCCAAGATCAGAACTGGTTCTAGATGGCCTTTGATTAACTGGAGGAATTGAAGACTGATCAACATTGCCCATTCGACTGTTTGTGGAGAAGGGAGGAGAATGGTGCTCCCAACCATGATAATGAAGATCCATGGCAGGAAAAGCATAGGAATTAAGAACCTCACCAGGTACCGAAGGACCATTCCAGTGATTATTGAAATTTGAACTGTCTGAGACACTTCCACTAGAGTTGGAAGATGATGAATGGATTGGTCCAAAATAAGCAATATATGGGCATGGATGGGCAGCTGATGATACAGCCGCTGTATGTTCTGCAAAAATAGCATGTTGTCCGAGAAGATCATGATCTGCATTACAATATCAGTTCTATCAAGATCTTTAGCCACAACTCTTTCAGCACTATAACTGGGAAGAGAAATCACTAGTTAAAGATGAACAGAGGGATCTCTTACATGCATTTGATGAAAATTCCCCTTCCCTGCAACATAAAAATGCAACTATCAAAAAGGAAGAGCAGTGCTTGAAAATAGAGATAAACACTAAGCACACTTCACATTCCCAGTGGATAATCCCTCTTCTCCTTCCGCTTCTCTTTCATAAAGATGCATTTGATCATTTTTATTATTATTTAAAATAGGAACAATTACAGTAGCTCTAGGTGTTGGATGATTCTTACTCAAAGGATGATGGAAGCCGTGCTAAACTACCAAATGGGCACCAATGAACTCCAAAGGACTGCAAAACCATTAACACCAAAATAAATATGAACATGTTAAGTGCAATTGAACAATCATCTACCTGCGCATCTGCAAAAGCACATAAACATGCCAGTGCACCAATTTGTAATTAACTATGGGCCATAAATCTAGGATACTTATGTATACAGAGATGAAAGAGCACAGTTGCAATATGTTCTAAGAAAACTATAAAAATCTAAAATGCAATACACAATTGCAATAAGGGCACCAGCAGTTCATGTAGACAGACACAACACATCACAGACACAAATTGGCCAGTGAACACATAGCTACCAATATCAAAGCAGTGAAAGAAAACTTAGAAAAGCTTCATGAAAGAATGAGTCTGGGAACAATATAAGGACAGATCAAAAGTTTGTGAGGTACATACTTTTTCTCAGACAGCAAAGAGTTACAAACTCTTGCTCAAACATCAACTAGTTCCTTGGTCAATGTCTAAGGAACCAAGAGGTTTGAGCAAGAAATGCCAACTGTATATATATGAATAATTTCCCAAAAGACTGATCTTCCTTCCTGTATGAGGTATTCTCATTCTAACATTCCCGCTAGGCTGCTAGGAGGATCAACAAAAAAATCCCAGAAAAGGTTGCAAGGAGGATCAAGAAAAATGTGTAGATATCTCACATCAAATAGTTGATATAACACGATTGTTCATACAGAAATGTAACCAATTGACAATATGTTCTGTTATCCTTTGTGCACTTGTCCCATGATTTTAAAGTTATTTTTAGCATCCTGAGGCTATCTCCATATCCCCATGTTTTTCCTTCCCTCCATTTTTAGTCAAATCCCGTGCTGAATATCCCTACTAAAGGGAAACACAGAAACAAGGAACACCATCACAAATTGAGTCACTTGTTGCCCATTGTACTACTATAAAGGTTATTCCACATCCACTCTACTAAAAGAAATAGTCTAGCACACTGACATCCATCAACAGGGTAGTATTTTGGGATTTCTATGCATCAAAATCAATATTTGCATATCTGAACATAAACATGTATATCAAACTTTTGCTCATTCACCAGAGAAATGCTCATCAAATGATTGAATAATGATTCAGAAACTTCAAAAATTAAATATACTGCTTACATACATATTTAAGTTAAAATTTAAAGTAAATAGAAGCAAAACAGCAATACTTCATTGGCCACAATAAATTTTAGAACAGTATAAAAGTAAATTTTTTATGACATTTCCCCTTTGTATTTATTTACCATCTCAGAGTAGCTTAGGTCATAAAGATCTTCGTCATGTGCCCAGTCATCCATGCTAAATTCTGGCAGTGAACGGCAACCATTAGCATAAAGCCACTGGCCTTTCTCAATTTTCCGACAATTAGGGCATTGCATAGCCCCCTTTATATTGAAGGCTGAACCGATGCAATCTGAAGATAATAATGAAAAACAGATATATTAATTAATGACAGGGAAACAATAACAGATATCTTTTCACTAAAAGATCAATGATTGGTAGAGAAACGTGCAAAAATGAAATGATGCCCTAACTGAACTGATAGCAGTAAGAGAAAAGAGAGACTGAAAGTGGTAGACCCAGCTGCTGCTACTTTTAAATGGGAAATACCATAGCTATGGTCTACTCTGAGAGGTATATCATGTTATAAACTAGTGGTAGACACATACACACCAGCATTCATGATTCATACTCTCGGTAATGTTTATTTATTTCAAGCTCTCAACATCACTGACATAAATTATTGATGATCCAGATTGTGCTTTGAAACAATAGGTTCAACAGCATAATTACCTTGTAATAATAGATTTGAAAGGAGAGCCTTGAATATAATTTTTTTTTTTTTTTTTTTTTTCATTCACAAGCAGGATCTAGTATTGCTGGAATGTTATGCATAGCAAGGACCAGAACATAAATTTTGACGATGAACAAACTTGGTATAATGGGCTAGACTCAACCACATACTCATTTCTAAACTTATAATTGGAACCAATTCATTTGCAATTCGAACCAATTCATTTGCAATTCTTACTCCCCCTCCCTCAACCACATACCCAAAGCTAGGATATCTAAATCTCCAAAATCAGATGGCATCGGCTAAAATTGAACAAAAAATGAAAATCTACTCGGATGCAAAAAACAACAAAACATGAGAACTCGGAAAGATTAACCACATGATTTCAAAAGAAAGATCTAGCTGGAATGTCTAAGCAAAACATCATCCACGAGAATTTGCTTCTGAAATGTCACTAATAACTCGTTTTAGATTAGCAACATTTTATCTCCATTAAGGTTACAAAACCAAAATTGGTTCTCTAATTTAATAAAACATGTCAAATTATATCTAATAATTCAAAAACCAAATCAGAAACACATTTCATGACCAAACTAAGGACAACTATCAACAACCCAGATCTCAAAACATCAATCCCAAACAAAAAGTTCTAAACTTTTTTTCCGGAGACAAAAGAAGAAATCAAAATTAAATTACAATCCTGACTTACCCAAATGAAATTGGTGTCCACATTGAAGCTTAGCCCACGATCGATCCCCGTTATCGGTAACTACATCAAGGCAAATCGAACACGAAACCGACCCAAATGATTTCTCACGTCCTCCTCCAGCACCAGCAGCAGCACCACCACCATCTCCATCATCAACCGCTACATCATTTTCACTATTCCCCAAACCCATCACACCACCAACACCCAAAAAAAAGAAAAAGAAACAAAAACCCTAATTCCCCAAAACAACACACCACCCTCTAATCAGCAAATCAAAAAGCTTTGTTAATTTGATTAAAAAAATCAACACAACAGCCCCAAGAAAAGGATAAATTAGCAACCTTTTTAGAATGAAAACAGAAGTTATAGATAATTAAATACGCAGATAAATAGATAGAGAAATCTATAGGTGATGCAGATGTCAATTATGGTGAAACTAGTAAGATTTTTTTTTTTTTTTGGGATAAAAATTGAATTTTTTTTTCTTAATTTTCTTGTTGTTCTTGTTCTCTCTTTTTTTTTTCGTCCTTTTTGTGTTTGTGTCTTGAGATGGTTTGGTGCCGTTAGATTTGGGGGTTGGATTGCTGTTGGAGGGAGGTCGTAATAACCGCTGCTGTCCAAACGAGTAAGCGATGGACGGCTGGGATTGATGTTTTTGAGAGTAACGAACGGGTGAGATTAATTTTATGTTTGAGTTTGTAGGTTTGTTGTTGACATTGGTTGTTGCTCAACCCAGTAATTAAGCTTTTTTTATTATTATTTTTCTGTGGTAACTATTCTCTTTTTTAACTGATTAATCAAGCTTCTTCTGAGAGCTAACATTTTTTTATTTACATAAAATTTATTTTTATTTGACCTGTAATATATTGTATAATTTATTAATGTTTAGGAAATATCATATTTCTATTAATTAAAAAAATATATAAAATAAAGCATATTTTTTTCTTTAATTTTTTTTATTTGTGCATTGTTTGGATGTTTCAAAGTGGGATGGGTCAATTGTGATTAGTGTAAGCGAAAAAAATTAGCTGGATTTGGGTTGGGATCCATGTGCCCTCTCACAACTCAAACTGTTTTTGTATATCTCTTATTAATGCTTTAATTTTTTTTATTTTAGGATAGTACCAAAAAAATAATATTTTATTATTTTAGGTGGTTTTTTTTTCACTCTATATTTTATAAGTTTGTAATGCTATTTTGGATCTATGATATGTTAATTTTTTATTGAGAATATTATTAATTGTTAAAGATATAATATTAATATAATATTATTTTTAGAAATTTACTATGAAAATAATTATTGGAAGAAATATATTACAAATTTATTTTAAATTTTATTTTTTATATTTATAAAATTAAAAATACACATTAATTTAGTTTATTATATAATAATTAATTGTAAGTGAAATCACTTAAGAGTAATTGTATTTTTTTTGAACTGAAGAGTAATTGTATTATTAAAAAATTATATTGTATTTAATATATTATAAGAAACTAGGGAAAAGTAATGATGTATTTAATAAGATATTAAAATATAATATGATCAAATAAATAATAAAAATGTATAATTACATGGTACGCTTTTATATTTTCATTATTTTAAATCTTGATGAATAGTTTTTTCAATGTAATTTTTTCATGAATTCTCTATTTCAATTGATCAATCAGAATTTTCTTGTTTCAGCTTTTTTTTTTTTTTATCATTTATAAGACACAAGACAAAATAACACTTATAAATGGTAGAATAGTGGCGATTTTTACATTGTGTAATAAAAATTAATCAACAATAGATATTTTTTAATTGTAATATAAATAATGCAAAGAGCCAAAGACTTGTTTTTTTATTTTTATTTTTTTATACATCCAGTATATAGTGGTCAAAAAAATTCGACTAAATTGAAGTTCGAGCCAGATGAATCTATAAGGGATAAAATTCTTCCAACACTTATTTTTTTCATGTATAAAACTCAAATCTAATATCTTATTTAAGCGAATTCAAATTTGTTTTTATCATTTTCAATATCTTATATTTTTAGCTATAATACAAATCATGAATTACATTATTACATTAACGTGGATGTAAAATCATCACACTGTGTGTATACATAAAGGAATTTTACTGTTCATGCTATAAAAGTTGGCAATTTGCAACGAATACAAGTCCTTGAAAACAAAAATAAAAGATAAATATTGGTGGACCAATTTGAAGGTCAAAGATGTTGATAGAAAGGTCAAAGTTGAGATTCTACTATTATCATGGGCGAAAGAAAAAGAATATGTCTGAATGCAATGGATATTCTAAACCATTAGTAATAATTTTTAGTCATAGTATTTTTTTTAATAGCTCTTAATATGTTTTAAATATTTGTATATATAAATGAAATTAAAATTTTTAAATTTAATCATATAATTTCTTTTTTAAATATATAAAACACACTCTATAAAACTATAATTATTTTATAAAGACATACTGATTTATCGAATGTATATATATTATGAAAAGAGTAGTTGATAATTTATATAAAAAATTAAACTTATAATTTTAGAACTAAATAAATAAATATTATAATATTATATTTATATCATACAACTCGTTTGCTTATGATCCACCAAAGTCCACTTGTTCATATAGCCGGACTTTGTGGAAGCACATGTGGTGATCGGCTGTTTCCACAAGCAAAATTCAGCCTTATATCAGAAAATATTCCCAAAAAGGTGCTTATACCGACTTCAAAATAACTTAATATTTTTTTTCTTTTAATTTAAATCAGATATATGGAAAGAAAAAAAAATCATATTCACATGAGAATTTCAAAAATATAATGAACTAATGTTTATTATATACTTATAACTTCAATTTAAAGACAATTCTTTCTAATTTAAATACAAAATTTAACAAACTTTGATTAATTTAATGTAACACAAATAAAGTTGTAATAACGATAAAAATAATTTCTAATTTATTAAAATATATATTATTGAACAAATTTAATATTTTTTAAAAAATAAAAACTTAATTTTATGTGCTAAATAGGAGTTTTTTTTTCCCTTTAAAGAATAAAATAAATAATTTATTATTTTTTGGGCTTTCTTCAATGATGCAAACAAATTGAGGAGCTCTGATGCATCAAATCTAGCAGATGAGATGCTCTTCCTGCTGCTGCTGCACACCGGCAGAGATTGATTATCATCATCATCATCATCATCATCACGCGTATTTAATCTCAGCTTTTGTGGGTCCCTTGCCGAAATTTTTAACTGTACTGAATTACTGCTGACATTATAATTATTAATTAAAAAAGCTGAAAAATCTGTTTTCTTTTTTTACCTTAAAAAAGTAAAAAATCATCATGTCACGTGCCATTTTTTTAAAAAATAAATACGAAATTCACGCTGCTTCTTTGATAGTTTTTTTCCAATTTTATTATTTTTACCTCACGACTGTAAAAAAAAAAAAAAGCGTAAACCGTTTTGACTTACCTAGCCCGGAGCCCCGGATTCATACCCGAATTGGAAGAGGACAACGAGGTAATTTCGCAACCACATTCTCATCTCGCCGCCTCGTGCCATGAATGGAATGATTTAAGTAATATTTTTCTATAAATACTCGGCGCCTCTGCTTTCCGTATTATATATGTGTTCCTTCATCTCGCACTCTGTTTAGTTTAATTGCTATTTGTTCTTGATCGTTAACGTTGATTAATCGATTAAGCTGTAATCATGATCGTTTATCAGGATCTTCTCACAGGTAAATTTATTTTATTTATGTTTTAATTTAATTTCCTGTTCTTGATGATTTATTGTTTTAGGCTTTGATGGACATGGAGCCTGTGGATGTTTTTTTTTTTTGGTTTTTGATGGAGTTTGTAATAAAGTTGTTAAATTTCGGTTGAAAGCTTAATTGGGTTGATGATTGAATTTTCAGGTGATGAGCTTCTCTCTGATTCATTCCCTTACAAGGAAATCGAGAATGAGGTGTTGTGGGAAGTTGAGGGAAAGGTTGCTACTTTTTTTTTTTTTTTGGTTATTCTTGAATTATTATCAGAAGAAATTATCGAATTGGGTATAGTTTTCTTTAGGGTATATTGATTCCTGATGAACAATTTATTAACATTGATCCATGGTTTGGCTTTTTATACAGTGGGTTGTTCAAGGAGCAGTTGATGTAAACATTGGTGCTAATCCATCTGCAGAAGGTGGAGATGAAGATGAAGGTGTTGATGATCAGGTTGTGAAGGTGGTTGATATTGTTGACACCTTCAGGCTTCAGGTTCGTGAGCTAGGACTAGAATTAAACATGGTTTGTTGTTTTTGCTGGTGGAGTCTAAGATAGTTGTTTTGTGTTATTATTTACAGGAGCAACCTGCTTTTGACAAGAAGCAGTTTGTTACCTACATGAAGAGGTACATCAAATTGCTGACACCCAAGTTGGAGCCAGAGAAGCAGGAGTTGTTCAAGAAGAACATTGAATCAGCTACCAAGTTCCTGCTCTCTAAACTCAGCGACCTCCAATTGTATGTGCACCCTTTAATGGCTTATTTTCCTTGATTAATAATTATATACACATATATATATAAAAAAAAAAAGCTGTTCTAATTTGAACTGTTTGTTTGTTGGAGCTTTGTGGGCGAGAGCATGCATGATGATGGGACCATGGTGTTTGCATACTACAAGGAAGGTGCTACTGATCCAACCTTCCTCTACTTTGCCTATGGGCTCAAGGAAGTCAAATGTTAAACGAATTCTAAGCATTGAGGCCTGCTTGCAGCTGTGGTCTATTAGATTACCGGTTTGAAGTAAAAGATATAGTTTGTTTTAAGTTTTTTTGGTTTTGAGAAACAAAGATATAGTTTTAGTATAGTGGGTCACTTAAAGGAGAGTTTTGGATGCTTATAATTTTTGAATCGGTCTATAAAGTATATGCTTATAATTAATATATATATATTTTTTAGTTTAGTATATGGTGTTGGCTGGTCTGTTAAATGTTGTTATTTATGCAGTGTGTTTCTTTTTGTTCATTAGGAGAGGGAGGTTAAATGCTAACATAGTCGCATTATAAACTGACAAAATTCCAAAACTCTATCTGCAATGTGCATTAGAATTTTTATCTAATAAGAGAGTAGGATTCACAACTATGGAGTATATGATAAGGTTTCCAAGATAGGACATTATAGAAAAGTTTGATCGAGGTCTAGAAACAAAAAGCTGGACAAACTCACACCTTAAGGCACAACATATCTGTCTTGCAACTCAATTGAAGTGCCATGTCTTGCAAAAGTCTTGCAATTGGGTGAAAGTCTAATTGCCATGTAGAAATGCAATGTAGTAAATATGCTGTATAAGCTCAAATTTACATAAGAAATCACTCCCTATCTGTCTTGCAACTCAGTTGAAGTTTCATGTCTTCCAAGTCCCTCTTTACAGCTCAAATTTACATAAGAATTCCCTCCCTCTACATAAGGGGAAGTGAAAAAATGTACTTGAATAAAATTTTGGTAACCAAAGCTCTATTTTGACATGAAAAAAATATTCTGATACAAGGCACCCTCAAAATTTATGCATACTAGTTTAAGCTTGTTTTTTATTTGCATGGACTTGAATTATACCCTCATTGAAATGCTCTTCAATTATACAAA
This sequence comes from Mallotus japonicus, assembly GCA_949634005.1. Classification (NCBI taxonomy): domain Eukaryota; kingdom Viridiplantae; phylum Streptophyta; class Magnoliopsida; order Malpighiales; family Euphorbiaceae; genus Mallotus; species Mallotus japonicus. The sequence goes on from CATIWK010121544.1 coordinate 17,706, forward strand.
TGTTCATCAATTAATATGATATCTTTTGCCAACTGAATCCTGCCTCTGCATGATATGCAAGTTTAATCCCTCTATAATGGGTGCAACTAATTAAAATAACACTGCAAGAATTTACTTCATGTGTTTAACACTAAAAAATTTGAGATTCAACCAACTTATCTTAACAATAGGAGTATATCACATTGAAGAATTGGAAAAAGGACTATAGATCGGAGTATATTACATTGAAGAATTGGAAAAAGGTTATAAATGTATCAACAAAAAACAATTACAAGTATAGTATATGTGCATCTTAAAATGAATTATCAGAAAAAAGCCAACTCTACAAAAGTAGTGTTAGCTTGTGTAGCACGAGAGGACAAGAGCACAACAGGCAGAATACCTAACTTCTGGAATAGTTGGTTCTGATTCGATGATTGGTACCTTGTGTTTTCCAATTAATAAAGCTAAAAGAATTTGAGAAAATTATTACATTAATGGTTGGTTACCTTTTAAACTTTTTTTTTTTTTTTAACTTAATTTTCTTCAATATTTCAAATGAATTCTAAATTATTACAATGAGTATTTAAATTATATGCTAAAACTTACTATAAAAATCTTTGATGATATGAATAATAAACATATATAGCATGAAAAATTAAGCATCATTTTATGGATTATTCACGAATTGTACATGATATGTACAGTAAAGATGTTGCAAAGAATGATGGAGGCAGGATTTTTATTTGTGCGATTCCAATTAAAAATTCTATAAAATGTATTAAGGCTAAGTATAAGATGTAGTTTTAGTTAGTGTGTCACTTGAGTAGAATTTTGGATGTTTATAATTAATATAATTTTAGTATATGCTTCGTCTACGGTAAATGTATTGCATTATAGAATTGAATAAATTAAGTGTAAAACCGGCAACTAATAAAAACAAAATATATACTTTTATTATTCACATTTCACACATACTGTAGCTAATAATTTCCCTTACTCTAAACCTAGTACTTGCTGTGTTATCTTAATTCTTCTTCATTAGCCCCGCCACCCAACCCTATATATAAATTCCTATATCTCCACCCAACCATTCTCCTCTGCGATCGCCAATCACCTTCACCTCATCAGCATCTTCTTCTTGCGCCGTCATCAGATCATCTCTTTACAATCAAGATTCAAGACTTCTCCAAGAGTCTCTGTCATCGGATTGTTTCTCTGCAAAGATAAAATATTTTGGTTGATTGAATTGAGATAGAGATTGGGAAACAAGAAAAGAGGGGCCTTTGAATCAGAATGGCCAGGAAGGAAGAATTCAAAATATACAATGCAATGACTAAAAAGTTGCAAGTCTTCACTCCGCATGTCCGAGGCAAAGTGCACTTGTAAGTCTGTGGCGTCACTGCCTACGCTCTCAGCCACATTGGTCATGCTCGTGCCGCTGTTGTCTTTGATGTCCTCTTCAGATATCTACAGCATTTGGGATATGAAGTTACTTATGTCAGAAATTTTACGGATATTGACGACAAGATAATTGAGCGAGCAAATGAGAGCGGTGAGGATCCATTTTCTTTAAGCAGCCGATTTCGCGAAGAATATCTTGTTGACATGGACAGTTTACAGTGCCTTCGTCCTACGCACCAGCCACGTGTTAGTGAACACATGGAACAGATCAAGGATATGATCATGCAGATCATCAACAATGGCTTTGCATACACCTCCGACGGAGATGTTTTCTTTGCTGTTGAGAAATTCCCAAATTATGGTCAGTTGTCTCGTCAGAAACTAGAAAACCATAGAGCTGGTAAGCGTAATCCAGATTCTAGAAAACATAATCCTGCAGACTTTGCACTGTGGAAGGCTGCAAAACCCGGTGAGCCAAGTTGGGACAGTCCATATATGGGGTCCTGGCAGACCTGGGTGGCATATAGAGTGCAGGGCAATGAGTGCTCATTATCTGACCTTCAAGTTTGATATCCATGGTGGTGGGCTTGATCTAATTTTTCCACATCATGAAAATGAGATTGCACAAAGTGCTGCTGCATGCCAAGAAAGTAACGTGGGTTATTGGATGCATAATGGGCATGTCACAAATAACAACGAGAAAATGTCAAAGTCCATGGGCAACTATTTCACAATCCGTGAGGTTACTGAATGGCACCATCCACTGGCTGTGAGACACTTTTTGATGAGTGCACACTACCGTTCCCCCCTCAATTACTCTGTTTTGCAGCTGGAAAGTTCATCAAAAGAGATCTTTAACATTTACAAGACGTTGCAAGATTGCGAAGATGCTTTTTATCATTGTTTCAAAATGGAAGCATGGAGGGTACAGGACGGAATGGCGAGGTGGTTGGGATTACTTCTGATGCCCTAAAATACATAGTTGGTTTACGTAATGAGTTTGAGGAAAGAATGTCAAATGATTTGAATACTTTACACATATTGGAGGGTGCATTCAAACGATTTTTGAAGTTCATGGATAAAACTTTAAACTCGCTCAAGAACGAACTTCAAAAGCAAGAACAGTTGTTAGAAATACAATCTCTTGTTGAAATAGAGAAGGAAGTAAAGGCAGTACTGGATATTTTGGGATTGCTTCCTTCTTGCACTTATGCTGAGATTTTGCAGCAGTTAAAAGACAAGACCTTGAAGAGGGCAGGGGTAACAGAAGATTATGTGCTCCGTAGTATTGAGGAAAGAACTCTAGCCAGGAAAAACAAGGACTTTTCAAAGGGTGATAAAATAAAGGCTGATTTGGCTTCTAAGGGCATTCAACTCACGGATGCGGGCATGGAAACGATTTGGAGTTGGAAACCGCCTCAGCAGCTCTTTTTTGTTAATCAAGAAACGGAGGCACCATCTGCTGTGTAAGTGCAAGTGCAAAAAATACCTGCAACATCTGTTGTGAAAGTGCAAAAAACACCCGCACCAGCTGTATGAAGATTAATGGATAGCCTTTGTTTTGTCTCCAAACTTTTTGTTGTTCGTAATGATCCTGCTCCATGTGCTGTGAGATTTTAGTAGCTTTTGCTATTAAAATTAAATCGCTTTAACTATTAATTATAAAGTTTCTTATTTTATAATTTTTTTTAACTTTTAATAAATTTTGATGCCAGGAGAAACTTTTACCTTATATTTGCACAACCAAAAAAAAAAATTTGTCTCTGGTTATTGATGCAAGCATGACAGATCAGTAGTTTTGGTCGTGACCATAGATCGGAGTATATTACATTGAAGATTTGGAAAAAGGCAATTAGAAGTATATTATATGTACCTTAAAATGAATTATCAGAAAAAGCCAACTCTACAAAAGTAGTATTAGCTTGTGCCAACTCTTGCAGTATTAAGCCAACTCTACAAAAGTATTAGCTTGTGCCACAAGAGCACAACAGGCCAATTTGGGAGTTAGAATACCTAACTTCCGGAAATGGTTGAATACCTAACTTCTGGAATGGTTGGTTCTGATTCGTTGATTGGTACCTTGTGTTTTCCAATTAATAAAGCTAAAAGAATTTGAGGAAATTATTACATTAATGGTTACCTTTTAACCCTTTTTGAAGATTTTGAAAGAGTTCGTCTCTGAGTCATTGGTTAACAAAATTACTGAAAATCGAACCAATCGGATAATAAAATTCCTTTTTAATTTTACATTTAAATTATAAAAAATAAAATTAGCCTACCACACAATTATCTCATAAGGGAAAAAAAAAACAACAGCATTGTATGGGGGTTTCATTTTTTTTATAACTCAAAATCAAACCGAAACCAGCAAATTACGTGCTAGCCAAGTTGTGGGATTTGAACAGACTATTAGCAACACATTACACATCAGCAATATAAATTGTGAGAATCAAAAGTGTTATCAGCAATAGAAATTGTGAGAATCAAAAGTGTTATAAGGAATCTCAAAAATCTTGGAGTGATAAGGTTGTGAATTCTCATGATATCTCAAATTCAATGGCGAGAGATTGTTTGAATGATCAAGAGGACTTGGAGTCAACAACTTCAAACCAAAATATAATTTGATGAGA
>CATIWK010121546.1:0-25270 GCA_949634005.1 Mallotus japonicus
CGATCCATAGATCGATACATTCAACGATAGTGGTCTTATTGTAAATACTGCGTGTAGTATACAACTATAGTTAAGCTTTTTGCTAAGAGACTGGGAATGCAACTCTATGTTTGAAGGCGCTTCTTGGTGAGGGTGGTGGTGATTGTGAACTTGGGATTCACTCCTGCAGCAGCTAATCCAGTATTCTGCGATATAAAATGTTGCACCTGATCTGACCGTGTGATTCCGCCACTGTTCTTTTAAGGATAATTACAAATACCCCAAGGTTGTTTTGCATTGCGCACTTTAATCCCACAAGAGAAGGTCAACAATAAATACCAATATAAAATATAGGGAAAAGTACGGAAAACCACCCTATGGTTTCACGGTTTTAGACTTTTAAGTACGTGGTTTTTTTTGTGATGTTTTTAAGTATATGTTTTAGTCGTTACACACTTTTCAGTATATATGTCTAACACCGTTAACTTCGTCCTATGTGGCGCCTATATGTCAGCGCCACATAAGACGAAGTTAATGGCATTAGATGCATATACTAAAAAGTATGTAACGGCTAAAATACGTACTTAAAAGTGTCACAATAAAAACCACATCTTAAAAGTTTAAAACCGTGAAACCACGGGGTGGTTTTTCGTACTTTCCCCTTAAATATAATATACAATATGTGAGGAAGTAGTTAGTCTCATAGCCTCTAATCTTCAAAAAAATTTTGAAGAGCATATTATAAAGTGGAGGTTTAAATAATATTGTAGTTTGTTTGTAAAATTAATTTATATTTATTCTTAAAAATAAGTATTTTTTATTATGGAGTTTAAAATATAGGCTCTTACTATAGTACAAATATTTGTATCTATATAAATGAAATTACAACCGTTGGATTTTTTTTTTTAATTACAACAATTATTTTTTGTGTATCAATACCTGTAAATTGTATTAATGGCTACAATTAAATTAGTAATAATCTAACGGTTCAAAATCTATTTATATTGATACAAATGGTTGTACCGTAGAAGGACTCTAAAATATATAGGATAAATTCCATTCAAAAGCATAGCAGCATTAAACCCCCTTATTTTATTGCCACAAAACCCAAAAGCTCTAAATATATTTTCTTAATCAAACCAATTTTTTTAGTTAATCTTACCTAAAGTCCAAAAATTTTTTATCATATACAGACAAAACGAATGTGAGATCTATTATTACTTACAATACTCGGATGGTTTCTCCTCTGGCAATCTTCGTTTCCAATCGTTCATGATTTTACCAAGCTTTGAATATGCAATCAGCTTCAATCTAGTACGAGGCCTTGTAGAGATCAAAAGATGGCTTCAAACGAATGGAATGATTGAATGGTTAAAACAACTACAAATAGGTAAAGATCGAAGGTTGGTTAAAACTTTTAGGGTTCAGGGGTTTGATAGCATATCGCTCCTGGTTCTACGCTAATTTTTTTTTTCTCCATCATGATTTTTTTTTTTGGTTCAAAATGGAGAGATGATGATGGGACGTAAAAACATAGGGTTAATTCAGGTTAAAGTGTAAAATGGTAAAAAAAAAAAAGGATAAATTTGGTGTTTTATCCCATGTGACTGTACATTATAATGTGGCATCTTAATTGAGTTGGATGCTGAGATGGCTAATGACGTGTCGAATATTCCAGGAATATTCTAACGATGGTGAACACGAAAGCGTTTAGCCACTAGGTGACTGGTGGTTGATACTTCAATAGAAGTTCAGGTACTAAAAAGATACAAATTGAAGTTTGGTACTCAAAATGAAACAAACCCAAAGTTTGGTGACCACAGGAGCATTTAACCCTATAAATTGTATAATTGGTGTTTAAATTTTTTAATTTTTGTTGTTTTCAATTGTTGTTTTTTTGGTGTCTAAACTCCTAATTTGTTTGTCTCATTTAAGTGCTTCCGATCGACAAGTGTTTGCTTGAGTGCTGACTAAGCAATAGTAGGACCTTTTTTTTTTTTTTGTAAATAAACAATTAGTATGCCACATATACATATAATTTGATTTGTCTAAAATAACCCTAATTATTTCTTCTTCCTGAAATCGGCAATTTCTAAACCCTAGCCCTATCATCGCCATCACCATCAAAACTAGTTTATAATCCAAAGGTCAATTAATATGAAATCAAATGAGCTCTCTTCTCCTCTTTATATAAACCACAATCCACCTGCTTCCCTATCCTCTGTTATGCGACACTTCTCCTCTTCCCCTAGCATCACCCTCAAGCCACCATGGACCCACAGCTAAATTATAATTTTAAAAAGTTCAAACACTCAATTGTTAAATTTCAAAAAGTTGAGACACCAAATTTGCCTTTATCCTAAAAGAAATTGAGCTAGCCTTTACCCTGGATGACTTGACAAAAGAGGTCCTAAAGCTGAAGGTTTGTGTGTTTCTTTCAAGTTCTTGGTTTTTTTTTATTATTATTATATTTCTTAATTCAATGAATATAATTAATTGAAGAAAGATAAAAGCTCTTTCGATACCCCTTTTATTCTATTCAATTTTTCTCATAATGTCACTGTTAATTAAGATCAGCTGGAAATGGAATTTTATTTCTCAAATGTTTTGATCTACTGAAAATGTAATTATATTTCTCAAATGTTTTGATAGATCAAGGAAATGTTAAATATCATTATTAATATTGTGGGTCTCTTCAAGGAGCCCACATCTTAGAAAAAAAATTTTTTTAAAAAAAAGGGAAAGAGTCAGCACTGAATTATGCCTAACAAATTGCCTAATTTTGGTTGAAAAATATGACAAAGTTGGAAAGTTTGATTTTCTTTTCTTTGTTTTCTGTACGTGTTATGGCCAATATAAAGGCCTTTGATGGCATTTGCAAGGATGTGAAGCAGAGAAATAAGAGAGAGCAAATATAAAAAGAAAAAAATTTGAGTTGTGTGTTCAACGTGGGAGTGAGTGTGTAGTGGGAGTGAGTGTGTAGTAGGAGTGAGTGTGTAGTGATAGTGTGTGAGTGTTGTAGTAAGTGTCCAAGAGTAAAAATATTTTTTTTTTTTTGGACTTGAATTAAATAGTGTTCTCTTGTAATAGTGATTTTATATATACTGAAAAATATTTATTATTCACCATTTTATTGTCCCACTTTTCACATGCTATTTTATACACTTAAATTCAACAAGAACAAGTTATTAAATCTCTAAAAACAATAGATAATTTTAAGTAAAATGTAGGTATTGTAATAAAATTTTATAGATGGAATTTGTAGTCTATAGAAATTTTTTTTGTTGAATTGGTTTCTTGTGTTCTTGGTTGAATGGAGCTTTCAATCAAGCTAAACTGTTTAGCTAGTAGTGTAATCAATAATCAAGTGCTGATGTTTTCTAAGTTTATTTTCATCCTTTGTTCTTTTACTCATTTTTCTCATATGTTATTTTCCTCATCCTTGCGACAACAATGTGTCATCATTCCAACTTTGGAAAAGCTCATTACCAAGAGCTACAGATTAGGTCTGCTGATGAACCAGCAACAATTTTTTTACTTTTGATTGAATGAAAAAAGTGCTAAAAAATGTGGCATGAGGGTTAGCTATTTTTCTGTACGCATGGTTTGTTTTAATCCTTCAAGTTTTGACAAGGTGACCTTTGCTTCTTACATGCCCTAATGATGATTTCTCGAAATTCAATGTGCAGCTGTGGAATCATCCTGGTTCAATAGGGCAGCTTGTTCTCCGAACTATCAACCATTGTTGATTTTTATGTGTCCTTATCTTCTTGGTGCATATCAACTAGATTAGATCAACTTTGTAAATAAAGGTGTCGATTCATTGCATGCAATCAGCGTACTGTATAGCTGCTTGGCAAATAGTTGGATGAAACTAGCCAATGAAAAAGAAAGCAATGACAAAATTTACATGAACTTTGTTGTAATTTTATACTGTGGAATTACTAAGCTCTCATACATGATAGATCATCTAGTTGATTTTAGTTCTTATTATCTTAATTCTTGAAGCCAAACAATTGGAAAGCGATGACGCAATTGTGGTTGTACGGAAAAAACACGTCAGACATTACGCAAAATAACAGCAGATTTGGACAACTAAATACACACTAATTTTTCAAACTGATTTTTCAAATAAAATTAACAAAAATAAGCACAGATTTGGTTTGGAAGAATCAGGGACCTAAATGTAAAAGCAAATAACTACAGGGTGCCCTTTGGTAACTCTCTCTTTATATATTTTATAGTTTCAAATAGCGGTGGGCCTAACTTAGAAAACAATAGCCAATACAAAACATCCACATAGATCCTATAGATAGATGAGGCGCGCCAAAAGTACCCATCTCACTCTCACAAAGCTAACCAACATTCAATTTCTAGTCTATGACTATGGCTCTCCCTTTATCCTCTTCCATTATCAACACTCACAAGCTTTCTTTTAGCCCTTCCAATGCTCAGAAGCGTCATTTCCTCTCTACCCATTTCGCCTTTAGACTTAATCATGCCGGCTGTGAAGTCACAGCAACTCCGCCTCACGTTAAAATTCAATGCAAGTATGCAAAAAATTATGCAAAGGTTGGGTTTTTATTTCTTTGTTTGGATTCTTGTCGTTGCCTTTTATTATCAGTTATTACCTTTTGTTTTCCTGTAATGTTTGGAATTATTGCTGTCAAGTATTTGAAGAGGGTTTTTGTTTAATTTATTTTTTGTACTTCAAAATGTGAACTTATTGTGCTTAATTGGTTGCACATTTTGGGAAATTTAGAACGTCAGTTTTAATGTAGAATGTAGAGGAAGTTCATGATTGGGCAAGTAGATCAATTTTCAGGTAACTTCATTTTATTGCAGGCTATTTTCTGAGTTTTAAAGGGGGTATCCTGAAGCCAATTACCATACTTTTACTGGCCATGGCATAAACTGAGCACAGTTTAGGATGTACATTTTAGTAAAATGTACAAGTTATGGCAAACTATACACCCACATTTATGGCAGTACATTTTTTTTTTTTTGGTGGTTTTGGAACTTGGGACGATTCAGACCTTTATCTCTGCAAAAAAAAAAAAAAAAGTTTTTAGGGTAGAAAAGCACCTTTTCTGCCATGATGGTGAGGCAGTTGACATGGAGACTTTGTTCATTTGAATGCTCAACATAATCTACATATCTTGTATTTCTGACTTCCATTTTGAACATGTTCACATCATGGATTGAAAATGTGGGGAACTAAATCCATGATGTTTAACTTTCCCTCCATATTCAAAGACCATATTTTCCCTGTTGATCAAGTGACGATTGATGAATAATAGATGAATATGCTATGTTATGGAGGTACAAGCATTGGTTCAGTGCATTTTGCTAAGAAGCTACACCTTGTTTAATTGAATGATGCATTGGCTCCAGTTCTCATGGTAAAAAAATAATCGAAATGATATTACTGATTCACCTTTTTATTGTCTTTCCAACATACTGGTTAGCACATATTCTGGTCAGACATCAGAAATGGAGGTAAAGTTCATAAAACGCAATTAGCAGATATAGCTTAACAGACATGAAACAACTAATAAATCTTTAATACTTTTGGCAAATGTTATCTAAGCTGGAGTTTCAGCGATGCAGGATCCAGCCAACTGTGAAGATACTGCTACCAGATTATGCATATCCACTTTTGAAAATGGAATGAAGAAACTTGAGAATTTAATTGCCGTGATCCTAATCTTTGTCCAAATTTCTTCACCACTACCTTTGGTTGGTTTGGATTTTTGGTCTGTTTCTCCAGCAGAAGCAGTGCTTTATTCTCCAGATACCAAGGTCCCAAGAACTGGGGAACTTGCTCTGAGAAGGGCTATACCAGCAAACACAAATATGAAGGCTATACAGGTTCTTATTAATTATTGGATTTCTACAATCCCCCCAAGCAAACCTAGAGGGTGATCAACTAGCAGATAATTTTGCTTTTTGACTCCAGAATACCTTGGAGGATATTTCATTCTTGCTCAGGATTCCACAAAGGAAGCCTTATGGGACCATGGAAGGAAATGTGAAGAAAGCACTAAAGGCATGTATAGTTCTTCTAACGTATTCACATATGAACTTATATTATTACACATTTGATGTTCAAAAATTTGTATCTCAGTGCAATTTAATTAGTTTTATTGCAGTTATTGGATTTGGTTTTGTGAATCTTGTACTGAACTTTTTTTCTTTGAGGGATTCCTTCCTTCATGTACTTTCTAGTAATTGTAGGATTCACATATAGAGTGTCATTATTAAGTAGATTGTCCGATACCCTTTTAGACAAGGACCCAACTCTTTTATCCCTACACATTTGCATTTTGCAGTACTCATTCTGTGTTTATGTTGGTATTACACAACAGTCTTCATTTATTTATTACCGTAAATTTTGATGCTACCAGTTGTGTTAGTCTTATCTTGACCATTTTACATATCAATGTTGCAGTAGCTTGATATAGTTATTTTTGTAATTTTCCCCCTTTATCTCAGATAGCAACCGATGAAAAAGATTCTATTTTGGCAAGTATACCAGCAGACCTGAAGGAAAAGGGATCCACATTGCATGCATCTCTGATCGATGGAAAGGTATGGGAAGGCTCTTTGGAGGATTATTAGCTCTTCTAGGTGAGAGAGCTACTTAGGTAGTGCTATATCTTCTTTTTCCTGACTTCTATACACTACTTAGAAAGCTCAGGTGGGTTAAGTGTAGTATGAGCACAAGTATGTGGAAAAATGCATTCAGCATATGTGGGTTCTGTATGAACATATATACTCATACTTGCCTATAAACTGATTCTTGAACACTGTTTAATATAAACTGTAATGGATGACATGAAGAGCAGAATGGATTTTAAGATTATGGCCACAAATTAGTATTGAGTTTCCAAAACATGAAGAGCTACCTATTCCTTGGTGTAGTATTGGACTGTGTTACTTTGGTGTGCTTGTTGCCAATTTCCAAGTGGAAAAGAATAATAGAATTTTATATCACTGCAGCCAAATTACATAATCTAACTAGTAGAGACTATATATGATGAAAAAGCTATTAGGCCCATAATATTAATTTATTCTTTTTAAGCTATTCGGTCTGTAATGATAATTTATTCTTTTTATTTTAACATCCAGAATTTCAGTTTCCATGATATATGCACCTATATGGTAGAATTCAGTGGACTTATGGAAGAGTGCCTTTTTTCCCCAGGGTGGTTTGCAAGCACTCCTTCAATACATCAAGGAACAGGATCCAGATAAAGTTTCTGTTGGCCTTGCGTCTTCACTGGACACAGTTGCAGAGCTGGAGCTGCTGCAGGTAAACATGACTCTTTAATAACCTTGGATGATTCTTCTTATGCAAACTGCATTGCAAGATAAGTGTGCAACTAGCCAAAAAATTGACATGCACTTCCTACCAGGGTAGCCACGGCCGGTTCGGGCCCGGTCAAAATCTGTCAAATCTGGAACCGGCTCGAACTGGCCCGGGGGAGGGACCGGTTCAGGGCCGGTTCCACCCCTAGTTTTGGTTCCGAACCGGCGGTTCCAGTTTATTGGAAAATTTTTTAAAAAAATTAACCTGTTGAACCGGATGAACCAAATCAGAACCGGTCTTGAACCAGAGTGGGGCTGGTTCCGGTTTGGTTCCACCTTAGGTGGTCAGAACCGGCGTTCTGGAACCGTGGCTACCGCTGCTCCCTACTAGCATGCTACAGGAAACCTGCAATGTTTACCTAATGAATTCAATGTTATTGAGTATGCTGTAAATATCAACTTAACAAATTGTTCTTAACAGGCTCCTGGGTTGCAATTTTTGTTGCCTCAGCAATACTTGAACTATCCAAGGTCAGTCCACTTTGGGATTATTTTTCTAGGCATCTCTTTACAAATTAGTGCGATGAATTTGAATTCTGGACTCTCTGGATTGCTCTTCTGATCCAAAGATGACATCCATATGATAAGAAAAAGCAAAGATAAATTTACTGTAGTTCAAATATCATTCTTCATTTACATGTTTCTTATCTTGCATATACATTTCTGTGCATGATTGGTGGTATCTATCTATGGCTGTTGGAATTGAGTCAAATATGATTATCCAAGGCTCATTTTGTGAAACTCGTATATGTTCTTTTTACGTAAGTGGTGATTTGTTTTTTAAGCAACTACTTTGGTGAATCACACATGAAGGGATACAAAACCAAATTTTGAAGGAAGAAGAATCATGTTTTGATATGCCAGTTAAAATAACAATGCAACAGCATACTCTTAGATATTTTGCATGTTGAATAAACCATGAAAATTATATTAAATTCTAGTGGGACTTAGGATGAGACTTGGTTGTTTGGTTTTTCATTTTGTTGGCCAACTTATTCCTTGTAAAATTTGTCTATCATAAATGATGGTTGATTTGCATTTAGTTTTAATATTATGTACTTGGAGGCTTTAGTTACATCTCCATAATACAGTAATTCTTTTATTTGGCTGCTTTCAGAAATGCTGATAAGAGTTTGTTTTGCATTCAAACTTCAAACTGTAATTCTCTTTGAGTTATCTATTAATTGAAAGCTTAACATTGATGATTTTGCAGGCTAACAGGCAGAGCAACTGTTGAATTTACAATTGAGAAAGCTAATGGTTTAACCTTTTCTCCTGAAGCTGGTGGTGAACCAAGAAAGACTGCTAAAATTCAGGTTTGATAATATATTATTTACTATGTCTAGACGAATGTGACAAGCATGTACTATTATGCAATTGCAGTTTTTTTAGATATATAAGATGATATCCTGGGAGTTAAACCCATGATTCGCCTAATATTTTGTTTGGTTCTTATGTAAACTTTTTTGAGTATAAGAAAGATTGCTATGTACAATTGCTGATGAGCTTGGCACATGCACCGTTTATGTAACTTATTCTTTTGGAATGTATCCATTTTGTTTTTCATCTGACACATGCATTAAGTAGTAAAAGTGGCAACTGTTTTTTCTTCACTTGATGCATTTTTCTTCAAGTGATTTTTTCCCTCAAGATTGAATAAAATGAATATTGCTTATAAAAAAATGTTTAATTGATTTTCCATGTTCTCTGGAACTTGCAAGTTGTGGCTGAGCAAGGTTTTATTGGTTCAATCAGGTTATTAACTTGAGGTCCCTAAAAAAGTGTTCCATTGTCCCTCCCCATCTTCTCTCTCATGTGTATTGATGTCTACCTGAATCTTTATAACGATTTTTATTCTTTATTCGTCTGCAGATTCAGCCAGCCAATGGATACTTATTGCACTGGATGTTAGATATAATTTTTGTTTCATTGATTATTTGAATGAATAATATAGTAATTTACTGGTTTTCGTAAAATCTTGGTTACGCCTAAACATTGTGTGCCTAAACTGCAAGGCATTGTAATTTGCACTCATAACTAGATGCATATAATCTTATGTTGTATGTTGCCTAGCAAATTTGCCATATTTTTAAAGCTAATTTACATTGTACCCATGGATTCAGGTTGTTCTAGATGGATATTCAGCACCATTAACAACAGGAAATTTTGCAAAACTGGTAAGGTATTTGAACCTCTCTTCAGCCTCATGGAAACCTTTTTGTTGCTCTTTATAGATGTCCAAGTTATGGATTTCCATGAAAAACAATAATGAATCAACATGTGTTTGATTATTTTCCAGCAACATGCATTTTGAAGAAATCATAATGCCAATGAGTAGTTTAATCTTGTGCCATTACTTTCCCAAATTGATGTCTGTAGCTACATCAACTTTTGGCTAACAATGTTTCAGGTAGTTGATGGAGCATATGATGGGGCAAAGTTAAGCTGCACTGATCAAGCTGTTATTACAGACAATGGGAATGATAAGAACATTGGCTATAGTGTTCCATTAGAAATAAAGCCATCAGGACAATTTGAGCCCTTGTACAGAACAACTTTAAGTGTACAGGTAAACATTTTTTTTTTTTTTTGCATTTCTTGCAGTTGAAACTAGCAGAACAATTTCTCATTGTCCAATTATTTATTTTCTTTTTCCTTTGATACAAACCATATGTAAGGATGGGGAATTGCCGGTGCTTCCATTATCTGTGTATGGAGCTGTTGCAATGGCTCACAGTGAGGTTTCTGAGGAGTATTCAGCACCATATCAGTTTTTCTTCTATCTCTATGATAAAAGAAATGTAAGTGGAGTCCACCCTGAATTGAAATGTAGCTTTTGGAACAAGAAAAAAGTTAAGAAGTCAGAATTTCAAATAACATGAGATACAGCTTTGGTCCAACATTATTCTTTTCCATTTTCCTTTCTGTTAAAATATTGATTCTATCCATTCCTGAATAGTGATTGATGCTCTTTTTGTGCTGTCACATAGTCCGGCTTAGGAGGCTTATCTTTTGATGAAGGACAATTTTCAGTTTTCGGGTATGTCTTTACATGATTACTATCTTTTCATAATTTGTATAATAAGGTGTCTGTGCTAGTGAATGATTCAATATACTTTATACTCTTTCTTTATGCAGATATGCAACAACTGGGCGAGACATCCTTTCACAGATAAAAACTGGGGATATAATCCAATCTGCAAAGTTTGTGGAAGGTCAAGATCGCCTCGTATTGCCACCAAATGAGAACTGATATTTCTTCTGTCATAGGAGGAACCCACTTTATTCTTTTTATTGACTGGATTTCTATATTCAATTATGATCAGCCATATATAATAGATATTTTTTTTGTCTGTTGCTGGTTGTGACTTGTCTTAAAGATCTTCAAAATCGGTCTACTATTACAATTTTGTGCTGTTGTTGTTTTTGGGCTGCTAATGCTGAGTTTCAGTTGTTTTAGACTCATATAGATAGAGGGAGAAATGACATATAGGTAAGTTGTTAGATATGGGCATTGATTGATGAAACATATGGCATTTATCCTATATGGCTATATGCATGTGGCAACAGCATCAGCTTAATTACTTTTTCAAGTATTTTAGTTTTGTTTAATGGTGTAACCTTCATTTTAGTTCCTGGACAGAGATAAATTTTTTTATAAATCCTGTTGTATTTTTATTGAGAACTGGTAAGATTGGAAATTAATTTAGGAGATTATACTCAACTTATAATATAATCATTCACTATGGCTTTTCTATCTGCTGTTTTCCATGCCACATTTGTTTTAGCTGCTAGGCAAAAATTCACCTTTGAGTTTATTTGTTAACCCATTAGCTAAGCAAGTAGTACACAAAACAAAATTGTAAGGTGAAAGTGACATTTTACTTTGCTTTCTTCTCTTTTATTTCTTATTACCCTGTTTATTTTCCTTTGATTCTTTTGCTATCTAAGATTAATAGGTAATAGAATGCTATTAAAATGACGAGAAAAGAGCTAGAAAGTTTAAAGGAATTGAAGTTTTTACAGGTACTGTCAGTTATAAAGAGGAAAATGCAATTCTTCCAGTTAACAAATGCAAATGCACTGGATGATGCTTGAAACAGAAAGCAAATGCAAACTTATCTCTTGCATTATTTCATAATTGGTGTCAATTCAAAGTTCTGATAAAATACATGGATAATCCTGACACATCAAGCTATTGCCACCCACAGAAAAAAGATAAATGCACCACATTCTGATTGACAATTTTATTACTGAAAACTTGAGGGCAAACTTCATTCTCCCAAGTTACAAATATACTGTACAACCGTAACTGCTCTTCAGAAATTGAGCAGCAAGAGTTATTGAGAAACTAACTTTTATCTTCACAAAGCATGTACATCATTAGACCATGGCGCAAGAATGTAATACATACAGAAGCTTTTAGCATCTTTATACCAACAGTAATAGCTCGCGGTAGGACATCAACCACCCCATATGATAGCATGTATATGAATTATCTTCTATGACAATAAAATATTTGTGTTTCCAACCTTCCGTAACTATGCTAGTTTCTATAGTGAACTAACATTTTCAGTTTAGCAGTGTCAAAACCAATTAGGCTTATTTTATTCTCTCTCATTTAAATAACTAGGCTGCGGGACAGATGCCACCAGAAGCAGAAAACCAAGTGTTTTTTGTGCCTTCCTTCCACATTCCCCATCTCCATTTAATTCTTGGATGAGCAACTGCACATCGAGAGATGAGGCTGCTGGCAACATTTGAATCAACTTCATAGTGAATGAGCAGACCAACATCTGACAAGTTGGTGCACTTATCTAAGATTGCAAAAATAAATGACAAGGTAACATCAATATCTTGTATAACTAACTGTGCAGTAATTTCTTTCAGGTCCTTCGTACCAATTTGACTCTGCAAGCCATGAGTGAGAAAACATGTCTCCATATCGGACCAAGCCCCTGACAGCAATGTAAGTGAGCCCACATTCAAGAAGACATCAAGCAGCATCTCCAGACTAAGCCTAGTCATCCCATCAGGTTTAATAACACATTTCAGTGAATTAACTGTCAGCCTCTCTACTGAATAATTAAAAGGAAATGCACATAGGAGGCCATGGACATTGGCAGATTCAAGCTGTAAGATTTTCAAATCAAGTAGCTGTCTTACTTCAAATTTATCTGCTTTCCGAATTGAAAGACAGAAATAGGACAGTAATGGAGTTTCAAGAACAAGAGATCTTGGTTCGATACAATTAAGCTCAAGTCTAACAAGGCTGGGTGCAAAAATAGTCAGAGAATTTGGAGCATTTGACACAGTCCAACGACATGTTCTAAGGTGACAGAGATGGATCTTTGGTTCTTTAAGTCCTCCAACTCCTATCAAATTGAGAATCTGTAGACAAGGGAAGCAATAATTAACCTTGCTTAGATCCTCATCATCTAGTCTTATAGACTCGAGCGTTAAACTTGTGAGCATAGGCATTGGATTCAAACCATCCACTGATAGCCAAGCATTCCTCACCTCAAGCTCAAGAAGACCATGACCTGCACATGGAGATATAAATATCATTGTCATATGTCACTAAAATGCACTAATGTGCTTTTAAATGATGATTCAAACTGAAACGCAATTCATAGTGAAGAAAAAATAACATAAATAACGCAGTTCCTAAACATTTGTTGCCGAAAATACGCTCTTTCAGATTCTTGCTTGCCCAACAACTGCATGTCTTTCCTACACCAAGCCATCTAATATGAGGCATTAATAAATGAATTTACTGCGTTTGAATTTTATTCCAAGCATTTTACTCAAATTGTGAGTTAAGCTGAAAACTACATTTCTTCAAACAACTATTGCGTAGTTTTATGTTGGAATTGTAGACCAATTCAAACAATTCTTATTTCTTCAAAAAAAAAAAAGCGCAGGAAATTCTTTTTGCTAAAATTTGAAGCTTTCTTCAACTAATTGACAGAGATATGTCTTTCGAATATAGAGGTAGCAACAAAAAGATTAAAGCTTCTTTTATGTCATTCACTATAATCATAAAGGTTTTTTTTTTTTTTTTTTTTTTTGGGGACTGCACTATAATCATAAAAGATTGTCGTTCTAAATTGAGGACTGCACTTCATCTTTCACTTATGGTTTCACTCCAACAAAAGCAAGCTCTTCATAGTCAATCATCCACTGGTAAGCACAAGCCATTAATGGTCCATGTCAAGATACTCATACATTAATCGTCATTTCTAGGCAGCATGAAATGCCAAAAACGCAGAAAAATTATACATAACTATGTAATTAACAACTGAACCAAAGCTCCGCTTCCAAATATAAATCAGCATATCCCATATAAAGCTTTTGTTTTGGATGTGAAAGAATTGAATTCTTGCAAAATAATCTCGTTTTTTTTATCATTATTGACCTCGAAAGAATTGAATTCCAGCAAATACCCACTTGATTTCTTGCAAAATAATCTCGTTTTTTTTATCATTATTGACCTCGAAAGAATTGAATTCCAGCAAATACCACTAACTAAAATTCAACTGAATTGAAAATTTCCTTGCAATTTCATTTCACACATAAAAAAAAAAAAAAAAGAACTCGAAAAGGAAGCAAAACTCACAGCAAGAAGAAACCAAAGCCAAAATCTCCGATTTTCTCCAACAAGATTGAATCCAAAAATCCGAAATAGACAAAAACTTAAGCTCTCGACAAACCCTAGGCAACAACAACCACTCTTTTACAAACTCAACATCGCTCAAATACAAATCATCAGACTCATCCTCAACATCATCATAGGGTATCCCACACAGCGACTTCTCAACACCAATTGAGACCGATTCAAGACCCGATGAATTTGCAGCTACTAGGCTCTTCAAAATGGTCTTGAAAGAGGTAATTTGGTCTCTTGTATCTGGAGACCTTGATTTTACATAACGAGATAACGTGCAGACAAGGTTGATGGAACGGATTTCGGAACAGAGTGAGTTGAAGGTTTTGGAAACGAGTCGGCAGCGAGCGTGATCGCTCGAATGAGGGAGTCGAGTTAGGATATCGAGTAGGAGAGGGAGAGGAAGGCTATCCATGGAAATGTTGAAAATGTGCGAAGAGAGAGTGAGAGATGAAGAAGTCGTTTGAATTTTAGTTGTGGTTGTTGGAAAATTTGAAGCTTCTGCTTTTATAAAAGTACAATTTAGCCCCTGAACTTTTAGCTTTGATCAAATTTCAGCATTTTAACATATCTAATAATAAAATTATACACACTTATTGATATATCATCTACAACATGCTCTTGGTACATATATCTGTATTTGTCTATATAAAATTAAATTTATCAAATTAATTCGTATTTGGCTGTCAAAAAAAAAAATTAATTCGCATTTAATTATAACTATCAATTAATTTTTCTATATTTACACCTTTATATATATATATATATATATAATGAGTACTATAATTAAATAATGATTAATCTAATGGTTTTAATTTTTTTTTAAATACATGAAGTTAAATGAAGTAAGGGTGAGCATTTAGTTTTTTTGCTATATTTCATTTGAATTTATTAGAAGTCTGGTTCAGTTTGATTTTAAATTTTTAGATTTAAAACAATTTTATTTCGGTTTCATTTGATTTTAAATAAAAAAGTTAATTGAATAAATCAAATTGACCAAAATTTTTGAATTTTATCATTAACATATTTTAATTGAATTTTATCATTAAATAAAAAAGTTAATTGAATAAATCAAATTGACCAAATTTTTTGAATTTTATCATTAACATATTTAAAAATAATATAAAAATAAATAAATAATGTAAAAAAATAAAATAAAATAATTATAAAAATATTTATTATTGTTTATATAATTAATTAAAAAATAAAATAATATCAAAATATTTAATTAAAAATATAAATAAATAATTTCATTTTACTATGATTCTTGATATAAAAATTCAACTAATTCAATTTTTTTAAAAATGCAATTCCATCGATTTATATCTACTAAATTCTATTTTTCAATACCAGCAAAAAAAAATAGGGTAAAATTGATTGAACCAAGAAAATGTTCATCCTTAAATTCAAGTCTACTAAGTTAAAAATTGTAATGTTGAGTTAATTGGCATAGCCTGTATGATTTATTTTATTTTTTCAAATAATTTTAAACATTACTTTTAAAACAAAAATATTATTTTATGTTACTTTAAATATTTGTTTCCCTCATCTACTATATTACGATCTCCTTTTTTAAAATCCAACTTGTTTTCAATAAAAAGAATAACTTGACCATCCAATTTTTTAAAATTAACTTGGTAACTAAATAAATAAATTTATTTTTTTTATGAAAATTAAATTTAAATTACGTACGAGTAAAATTATTCTAAAAGTAAATTATTACCTACACTCAGTGTATTATGTTTAATGATCGAATGTACACCATAAATACACGTGTTTTACTTTTATTGACTGAATATAAAACACTTACTAATTTATATGTCATATAATTGGATGCAATGCTCTGATTGGATGCATTACTTTTTAAAATTTGAATTTTGTTATTAATTAATAATAGAAATTAAATTGGGTATCGAATTGAAAGTGTTATAATTTGGGGTTTTCGTGTAATGTTTTCATGAGTAAATATTGAAGTCAAAATTTCCAAAATTAGACAGGAAAAGTGAAGTATAAAAAAAACATAAAAGAAAACAAAGGAAAGAAGGCAGGAGGAGGCCGGACCACATCTGTTTCTGGCCAAAAATCCCACCGCCGTCTCAGCCCCAAACTATCTATCAATCCTTAACTCCGGAAGCCCATTTTTTTAACTGAAAATCGCTCCGAGAAGAGAAAGAGAAAGTGCGAGCCTTGAAATTTGGCAAGCACTGATCTTGCTTGCTTGCTTAGCTCAGTTAAAAAACAAAAAGCGTGAAATAAGCAGTTGATCAGCTGAAGCTATTTAATTTAGGTAGCAATTCATTTAATTTGTTTTTGTAAATGTTGATTCTTTGGGGTTAATTTTGTGTAATTATGGTGCCTCTGATTGTTAGGTGCTTCTGTTGCTTTTGGCCGAAAAATCCATGGGGGAGCAGTTGCCATCGTCAGTGCACGCCACAGTTTTTAAAGAGTCAGAGTCACTTGAAGGAAAATGCATTAAGATTGAAGGTTATGATTTTAATCAAGGAGTTGATTATTCTCAGCTTCTTAAATCCATGATCTCTACTGGGTTTCAAGCATCGAACCTTGGGGAAGCCATTGAAGTTGTCAACCAGATGGTTTGTTTCAGCAGTTCCTAGCTGTTAATTCTATAAGGCAGCTTGTTTCTTTGCATAAGTTATTGATATCTTTCTTTTTGAAAATATTTAATGTGGGATTGAAGCTAGACTGGAGGCTTTCTGATGAGGAGATAATGGAAGATTGCAGTGAGGAGGAAAAGGACCCAACTTATAGAGATACTGTGAGATGCAAAGTGTTCTTGGGTTTTACCTCCAACCTTGTTTCTTCTGGTGTTAGGGATACAGTTCGCTATCTTGTTCAACATCATATGGTGAGAAAACTTAATGCTTTTATGTGTCTTTTTATGTTTTAAATCTTTTGATGTAATAGTTTAAAATCTGAGACAGTGAGACTGTTTATGTGTTGTTTCTGTGGTTTTATTAGTTTATATAGTTAAAAGCATACAATTCTTGATATTTCATGTTGGTTTTATGCGGGAATTGAAATCTTATAGAAAAAGTGAATCTTTGCAAGCAAGGCAGAAGAGTCTTCTCAAATGCTGGAATTGAGAAGAAGGGAAAGAAAATTATGCTACTAGAAGAGCTATTGAAAAAATGTGGCTTTTGTTTATTTCATGAGTTCTTCTTAGAATCTAGATTTGAGAAGTGGGGAAAGAAAATGCATACGCAAAGTGGAATGGTCATTGATGCTAGTGGGATGGAGGGGTTTTGCATTTCAGTTTTGCACCTCTTTTTGGAATATTCATCTTGTAGCTTTTTTTTTTTTTTTTTTTTAAATATCTCGTTTGGTCCTTTCTGTTGGGTTCATACTTGTTTTATTGTTTTGACCCGTTGTGCATGCTTCATAACAAGAGATGCTGTTTTTATAGCACATGCACTCATGAAAATTGTGATCACTGTAATGTCATTCTGTCTGGCTTAAAACATTTTGCATGATATTTTGGTTAGAGCTCAGATAATAATTCTGTTCAGTCCAAATTTTGATTACATTGTTCCCATGGATCTCTACTTTATGTAAAAAATTATTGTTTCTGATTTGACTGCAGGTTGATGTAGTGGCTACAACTGCTGGTGGCATAGAAGAAGATCTTATTAAATGCCTCGCACCCACATATAAAGGTGACTTTTCCCTGCCTGGAGCTCAGTTGCGTGCAAAAGGTCTGAACCGCATTGGTAACTTATTGGTTCCTAATGGCAACTATTGCAAATTTGAAGACTGGATCATTCCAATTTTTGACCAAATGTTGAAGGAACAAATTGAAGATGTATGTACATATGTATTGCTTCTATAATGACCGTAATTTCATCAGTTACCTGTATTTGTTGTTTTCCATGATATTTATACATATATATTCCTTGACCTGACCTCATTTCTCCATTCCCTTCCCACAAGGGTGGTATATCTATTTGGAAGAAAAATTCCTCCTATGCCATTGTTTATTTGATATTAATTTCACCTTTGTATAAAATTACCATCTTCCTCACGTTTTTTTTTTTTTTTGGGTTTTACTGCTGTACAGAATGTTTCATGGACACCATCTAGAGTTATTGCTCGCTTGGGGAAAGAAATAAATAACGAGAGTTCGTACCTTTATTGGGCCTACAAGGTAGGTGTTGAACCAGCATTAGCGTGATCTTTAATCTTTGCTGCCTGTGCAACTTTCTAGAAGTTTTAGATTATTTATTTATTTTTTCCTTTCCATTAAGTACTGTTTTCATCTTTTTTGAGATTTCATTGATTTTAACTCCAACGGTTGAACATCCTACAATCATTTGCATTTGTTTCTCATGCCGCCTTGGTGTTACATAAAATCATAATTGAGTAATTAGTAATTACCCTTAATTCTACACCTTTTTATAAAATTACAAAAACTTGTAGTCTTGTATGTTATAAGAAATTGACGACTTAAAATTTGAGTTATCAAGCAAAAAGTCTTTTTGTCATGATGTAATTTAAGTTATGAGATGAGAATGAGAGTAGAAAACAGAAATATGCTGGACAAACACTCTGGAAAAAAAAAACTATTTTTACAAAATTTTGGATAGAAAGCTAATGTCTGAAGAGTTTTAAGAATTGAAAGGATCCTACTCCGTTTCGACAGGAACAGAAGAGATTAATACGCAATACTCAATTTCTCATGTGCTCCAGTATTTGATCTCATGAAAGCTAATATATGGGCAGACTTTTTAATAATTAAAAAGGTTGTACACCTTTCTACATGAAGAACTGAAGTTAGTTTGCCAAGGTATCAATTTCTAACATATTCCGATCTTTAACATATTGGAAGTTGCAGGCAGAAATTGAAGAAAAACCGATTGGGTTTGGGTTTGGGTTTGAGATTTGATTATATTGAGATATGTGACATTGATGTCCAAAACCGACAAATTTTCTATCATCATAATTTTGAGTGTTGTGGTTAGTGAAAGCTAAGCATCTTGGCTTAGAGGCTTGAGAGGAGCCACTAATGTAAAATTGTTGAAGAAGAGGTTTCTCTGTTCAGTTTGTTTCTTGAGGCTGCATCTCTTGAATTGGAATCCTGCAACAAGAATCCCTATAATATTGTCGAGTGTTGTTTAGTGCATAATTTTCATTAAAAGTTTTAACCAGAGTGAAGTGGATGTTGCTATATGCTACAGTAGATGAAATGCTATTTAAGTTGGCATAGGCAATGGCTTTTGACATATCCTTATTATTGCAGCAGCAGACTATTGTTACTATTGTTTTTACTAGTTCGTCTTTTAATGTTATCCACATTATCTTGGGATAATTTGCAGAACAACATTCCGGTATTCTGTCCAGGTTTAACAGATGGTTCTTTGGGGGACATGTTGTACTTTCATACCTTCCGCAGCCCAGATCAACATCATCTAATTGTTGACATTGTACAAGGTAATGTTTCCTGCTGAAATGCTATTTTTTGTATGATAATTAGCAACATGGGTTATGAAGGCCTTAATATAGCTTTTTTGACAGACATCAGGGCCATGAACAGTGAAGCTGTCCATGCAAGTCCTAGGAAGACTGGAATCATTGTTCTTGGAGGGGGGCTTCCTAAGCATCACATATGCAATGCGAATATGATGCGTAATGGTGCAGACTATGCTGTTTTCATCAATACAGCACAAGAATTTGATGGGAGTGACTCTGGAGCTCGTCCTGATGAGGCTGTATCATGGGGAAAAATTCGAGGATCTGCTAAAACTGTCAAGGTATGATGTCTTCTCACTCATTCCTTCTTTTGTTATTATTCATATTGTATGGTTTGTCATTATTAGTCATAAGCATTACTACTCTATGTTATTATTCCTTGCATCTCCTAGTTTGAAGTTTACAATAGATTTGTTTTTTTTTTTTCCTAATAATTATAATTGCAATTGTTAAATTACTCTCTTCTTTCAAATTGTAACCAGGTACACTGTGATGCGACCATTGCTTTTCCCCTATTGGTTGCTGAAACATTTGCTTCAAGGAGAAATGGATATGTCAAGACCAAAGCTTAAGATGGTTTTTGAGTAGTCTTGGAGGGCAGTTAAGTGAGATCGCTGGACTTTGAATTTTTTTTTTTTTTTTTTCATGGGAACCATTTACAATTTAGAAATCTGACATGATATAGACATTCTCATAACCCCTCTAGAGGAAGACGATGTTTTTAGATGTTGACATTGGTTTGATAGCTTAAAATTTAGATTGTTTTGAGGATCATTTCCCCCCAAGTTCACCAAGAATGCTCACATTGGATTTGGTGGTCAATTTTTAAGCTAAAAGACTGAGTCTGCTTCTTATCTTCCAACACTTTTGTCTTGTTTGCTCTTGGTATCTTCTCCAACTGCAAAGACACCAATAAAACAGGGAGTGCAGTTGTGTGATATTGGGCACCATTTATGGTGAGAATGATCATTTAGAAAATATATGTAGAACGTTTATTCATACTATAATTAGAGTGAAGTTGGAATTTTTTCCCCTAGTTTAAGCAATTTCATCTGGATTATGACATTGGCTTTCCTTTTTTTTTTTTTTTTTTTTTGGTTCATGTGATGTATATGTTCGCATTTCCTATTTCCTGTTTGGCAAGAACACCATCAATGCCTTTGCGAGCATTTCCAAACGTAAGATTTTATCTAAAATTTGGCATTCCCAGCACTGAGCAAGCTACTGCAAGGATATTTAGATTATAGTATTGTCTTCTTGATTCGCATTCTACCCTTCAATAGATCCCGGTTGTCTATAGGAACTCTTATGCACAATGTAACTTCTCTAGGTACCACCAAAACTATTCAGATTAGATTTAGTAAAATCAACAAAATAATTCCCAATATCACGAGCCACAAGCTCAAACGTGAAGCTGACTGAAATATTGTAAACTTTCACCTAGAAGTGAGCATGGTTCAATACAACCTGTGTAGATTGTTCATGGTCCTTTAGCTGATGAACTAGCAGGATGTGATTATCAAAAGACCAAGGTCCATTATCTAGCACTCTTCTAATCTATTGTAAGCTTAGCATACTGTCATGAATACTAAAGAATCCCACATTAGAAAGTTGTAGAGGGGATCTTGACTTTATAAATGTGGGCACGGGCACTGCATACCCTAATAGACTAGTCTTTTGGGAAGAGGGTAATGGCCCCATGACAAAGTGGTATTGGCCCCATGACAAAGTGATATCAGAGTTGACTCTATTCTTCATCCCACATTGAAAACTTCTCTAATAGATTAGTCTTTTGGGGAGAAGGTAATGGCTCCATGACTAGGGGAGAGCAAAACTGGTCCAGCCCGAGAATTCGAACCGGAACCAAACCGACAAGGGGCGGGTCGGTGTGCATTTTCATAAATTTGCAAATATTCGGACAGAACCGACCTGACCGAATAACCGAACGTTTGTATTATATATATATATAAATATGACTAAAATAGGCTACTAAGCAGTGTCTAGCAAAGTGGGAAAGCTTTTAAATTTGCAGTTTTAGGTTGTGGGTTCGAATCCCACAACTTGCAGCCATTTCCGTTAGGCCACCCCGCATCTCTTGTGATGTTGTTCTGCTTATTTGTTTTATCATAACTTCGGTTATCGGGGAACCAACCAACACCCGCCACAAAACATTCGGTTCGGCTTGGTTTTGAAATTTTGAAAAATTGAAAACTCGAACCTGCCCGATGCTCTCCCCTACCCGTGACAATACGCTTCCTTCTTACTACTGTTTTAATCTGGAACTCGTCGCTGCCATATAGTTACCGAGTGAAAAGAGATGAAAAGAGAGAATAAATTTAATTGAAATTAAACATAATGTAAAGGACAAGCAAACCTTGCTGTCATATAGTTACCAAGTGAAAAGAGAGAATAAATTTAATTGAAATTAAACAAAATGTAAAGGACAAGGACAAGCAAACCAAATTGCCACTAGACGAGGCAAAGCAAACCTGCCATTAGACTAAACAATATTCAAGATATTTTTAGACTTATTTCCATTTTATTATTGAGTTTTTTTTTTTTCAAAATGGAAAAGGGGGAGGGGGGACTCGAATATAAATACCCCTCAAATGTCACAAGAGGACAATTTCGAGTTCTTAGATAAAGGAGAATATATAAGGAGAGATGAGATTTGCACTATAGCTAGCAAATTATTTTAATTTGTATGCTTAATTTTATTGTCAATCTTTTGATGTTCTATGCATTAGTGTTATTTAAAGAACCATATATTTCTATGATATTAGATTGATTTAACAATAATCGATAAGTTTTATATACATTTTTTCAAAAAATTTAAATTAGAAATACTAAATATGCACAAAACTTTTATTGTTGATTTTCAAACTCATCATCTCTTTATTTATTTTGAATTAAAATGTCATCTGCTTAGAAGAATGAAAAATTGATACTTTGCGCATTAAGATAATAAGATTATAAGTTAAAACTTTAGTTAATTTACAAATATCTTCATAATGATTCTAGTTAAAATATAGCACATTTCAAATATTTTTTTCAATTAATCAATCGCTTTCTATATATAAAAATATTTAATTTGTAAAATATCTGCAAGTACCATAAGAGTTAAGTGAACTTGTGGGATTCTTTCCACCAGCACTCCGATATTTAAATTAGATTTTTATATGCTTGTATAAATGAAATTTAGAATATAGGCACATGTAACATGTAACTATTTGGATTTGGACTCCTCGGTATATATAGGCACATAGAATACATACCTGCTTAGATTTGGACTCCCTTCTAATTAAATCCTTATCCTTTTTGGACTAACTCTTCACTATTTAAATTGGATTGAGTTATCTTTCTCCTCATGGATTTGAACAACTAAACTCCTTATAGACTTTAGAGTGTTGGGCTTGTACTCTGGACTTGGATGATGATATGAGGTATCAAGAGTCCCTTCCTAAATATTGCTTGAATATTTATATTTGAATATAGTCTCAAGTGATGTTGAGCATTGCCTCTTACTTGTGCTTTGATGTTGAGATGTTGTGAGATTGAGCATTGTAAGATTTAGAGAAATGTAGAATCGATCAATATTAGTGTTGGTAAAGTCAAACCGAGCACAATCAGTGCTAGTGATGTCGAATCGAGCATAATCAGTGCTGGTGATGTCGAACTGAGCATAATCAATATTGGTGATGTCGAATCCCTTATGTATACCAATATGGTTGGTGCTTGTTCTGACGGTTCTGAACATTATCTCTTTTTTCGATCTCTATTGTGTCAGTTATTTTTTAGAATTCAAATTTCAAATATGTTAGTCGTTGAAACATTTTAACTGCAGCATCAGTAACCACTCATACATGGGCATTTATTGCTACTTTGTAATCCCTAGATTGCCCTGATTTAATGATGATAAATTTTGGCGTCTAAAGGCACTTGTTGTCCATCTGGAACCTTCCTCCTCTATATATATTTCCTCTTAGGGTTTGGGATTAATTTTTCTCTCATTTTTTACTTGCTTTGTTTGGTTCAACATCTGCTCTATGTGCTCACTTCTCTTGAGTTTTTCTCTCCTTGCGTTCTTCTTTTTGACATCCTACATATGTGTGGTTTAGTACCTAATACAAGGTTAGAGTTTTTCTGTTGCTATTTATTTTTATTCTTTTATCTTTAAGGATCCTATGGATCCTCGAGAGAAGACCGATTCTTCCTAATTTGAATTTAGAGTAGATAAAAATAATAATTAGGGAGTGTAGAAGGAAGTTTAGTATTCCTTTTGAACATAAGATGTTTGTTGTAAATAAGAAGTTTAGGGCTCATGATCTTCTTGACATGAATAATAAAGTCGTGATTTATATAGATTAATTAGAAGGAGGATTGAGGTTTCCTTTAGATCCTTCTATCAAGCGATTTATGAACATTTATCATATTGCTCTAGGCAACTGCACCCTAATAGTTACTAACTCTTGGCAGCTTTTTTTGAACTTATTCGTTCACATGGGCATGAATTGAGCATACCTATGCATTGATATATGTACAGTATTTCCAGAAAGAAGGGTGGGTTATCTTATGCCCTTTCAGTTGTAGCGAGGTTCAGGCTGTTCATGAAGTTATTCGATATTAATAATCTTGGTGGTACTGCTATTTTATAATTGAGCATAATATTAGTTTTATGGGTATCCCTCGAGACTGGGTTCCCAAAGCTCAGACTATTAGATAGTCATATGAACTTTTGAATGATGAACTTATGTTTCTTAGGGAATTGAATGCTCAATACTCGATAGATAGTCCCTTTGTGGACCAATACTCTCAAAAATTCTGTTTGAGGATGTATCTAATTGAAGCAAGGCCAAAGGAGGTAATAGACAACACTACTAATTTTGAAGGTATTTTCTAACTGCCTTTTATTTTTATATTGTAGATGGCTGAAGTTGATCTTTTCACGAACAAACTGATTTCAAATGACGAGGCTGCATAAGAATAAATGGACGAGGTTGCCCAGATAGATGTTATGGAGCAAACAAATATTGTAGCTCCTGCCAATATGAAATCTCTATCCGAAAAGCAAAAGCAGAAAAGACCTCATGGTTCTTATGATGAATACTAGATCCGTTTAGAGAAGGAGAGATTTTAATAAACCAGCATCAGATTGCCGGATGTATAAATATCAAGAACTAGATTGAGTAGAATATGGATCAGCCATTGATCATGAATATTAGCACTTCAATACCTTGTGATATTGCCGCTAACAAATCTAGGCTAAATTCACTAATGTCATTAACTATGATAACATGGATGCTGACATGGATGCTAACGTCAGTGGCCACATCAGCATCCATATTATCATAGTTAATAGTGTTAGTGAGTTTGATTTAAATTTACTAACGACATATATCATAAGATATTGAAATGTCACGGAAAAAACTAAATGCTTAAAAGTGAAAAAGCGCTAAATCATAGGATAATATTTTGTACTTATCTATGTAAATTACTTTCAGTTATTATTTTAATATTTATAGTCATTAATTTAGATTAATTCGTTATTAATTTCATAATTTATAGTCATTATTTTAGGTTAATTCATGACTATTTACAAGTAAAACAATATGTTATCTCTTCTCTCTTAATAATTAAAGATGTTAAAATTAGTTAAATTGCAATGGCTATAAATTAATTAATTTTATTAATTCATAATTATTTCAATATTATAATGATATATGAAACCGTTTGTAACGGTTTTATTAATTGATATTGTCCTATAAATTT
>CATIWK010121555.1:0-12180 GCA_949634005.1 Mallotus japonicus
GCCTTCTCTCTGGCATAACTAATATTTCATCCTTTTGCAATCATAGTAATATGAAGTGATACAACAAAATTTGAGATAAACATATTTTGCAGCAGGTTAAATGAAAATAAGTTAATAGAAGTTTAGACATAAAATATCTTGCTATAAAACATTTATAATCACAAAATTTAATATACTTTTAAATCAAGAATAAAGATTTATATTGCGGGTCGTGACAGTGATAGTGCTGTCGCGGACCTGCGATATTACCAAAAATTCTCTTTTTTCAGGTAGATGATTCCCTATATTGAAAGGCAAAAGAGACTTTTTAAAAAAAATTGTCACATCGGGATCGTACAATGTGTATGGTTGTCCCTAATCAATTTGTATGTATCTTTTACTATTGCTTTTATGATCTATCTATAATAGAATTAATTACAAAATGTTATCACTCCACAAAACAGAATAAGGGGATGCCCTTACCACTTGGTTCAAGTGGTAAGGGTTGAACCCATAACATCTAAAGTTATGGGTACGCTCCTAGGAAAAAAAATTAGGTTTGAGCTATCCATCTTGGACTGGTTAGTTTCAGCCATGGGATAGTCTCCCTGATTAGGTGAAGGTTAAAATCTCCCTCCCCTCCACCGATCAATGTAATCGTTGTAAAAAAAAAAAAAAAAGATGCTGTTAGTGCCCTGCAATTACAAATATCTTAATTCATCCTACATTATGTTGACACTTGTATTGCACTGCTAAAAACTCTATAGTATACAGATTAGTGAAAAAAATATTTGCATGCTTTAGCTAATGTTGACTTGCTTAAGTAGAACACTCAGTGTCATTATTCTTTTGCATATATGAGATGAGGTCCTAGTCATTTTTCATGTTTTCTTTTTAAGAACGTGCACCAATCTTGCCAATTATAAAATCATTTAGTGGCAATGTTTAGGTTTCTGAATATATAATAATTTTTGAATTTT
Organism: Mallotus japonicus; assembly: GCA_949634005.1. Lineage (NCBI taxonomy): Eukaryota > Viridiplantae > Streptophyta > Magnoliopsida > Malpighiales > Euphorbiaceae > Mallotus > Mallotus japonicus. The sequence continues at coordinate 960 of CATIWK010121555.1, forward strand.
AGTAGCATGTTAGAATAACAAGGTTTGATATTTCAAGAAATCAAATTGTAAAAGATGGAGGTCCCATGAACCTTGACGAGAGTAATGTCAAGAATTTTATATCTTTATCTCATCTTCTCTTGGGTGTAATACACGTCTCTATAATATTATAGTCAATTTGTAATAGTATGTTAGTTTGTTAATTTGTAATAATGTGTTTGTTTGTAATAGTCATTTATAGTCAATATAATAGTATGTAAAATTGTAGTTATCTCCCGAATGATAAAAAAAAAAAAAAAGAAATCAGACTTAATATATATATATATATAGCTTTGTAAATTTGTTATATTTTATCAGTTTATCTTTTCAATTTATAAATTGTCTATTTTTGCACATAAAATTCACGTGTGTAAATAATTTTATTTAAATTTACAAAAATATTATTCAAATATTATTATAGTATTGAAAAGTGCTAATAAATCCTATTTTTATTAAATTAAGATATTTAAATAGTCAGTTTAAAAAAAAATCAAACTAAAGTTAATTGAAGTGCGCATGGCATTTTGTGAATAGTGATATGATGAGCTTGGGTAGTTCCATAGCAAATAATATTCTAAGAGAGTGACTTAATGTTCTTTGTATGGAATTGTTGAAGTTGGCCAAGTTACTAATGGTAGGGACCTCACATTTGAACAATGCTTCTGAAGTAAGCACTATATAACATTGCATGCTTATATAACCGGAATTGAATCTGCAATCTTAGCAACCCAACGGTGGACGCCTCATTGACTTATAAAACTTAATTAGAAGGACAAAAAGAAAGATGTGATAGAGATTATTCTCATAATACTTATATTTTTTAAAAGGAAAATATTAGCATCGCAGGTCCTGACAAAAACAGTACTATCGTGATTCGTGAAATGACAAAAATATTTACTCTTTTAATTGATCGAGCTTTGCATATGTAGGTAAAAATAGAATTTCAAAACAAAAAAAAAATCGTATAACGAGTCGTAATGTCGCGATCCACTGTACATATTTTTGTCCTTTTAAAAATTGTACATAAAGAGTTGAAAAAGAAAAAATAAAAATTTAATTCTCGATAATTCAGTATGCTTATAGGAGGTTTAGCCATTAGTGCCAAACTGTAGTCTAAAACTTCAAATGCATTCCAATAATACTTGATATACTAATTTTATTCACTTGGTTATGGCCAGTAGGCTTATAACAGTAATAGTGGGTTGTGTCTGCCACTTTCTGAGATTAACCAATGAACTTGCTTCGATCTTATGCTGTTTATGCATATAAATCACCACAAGACACCATTCATACAGCATCACAGAACTAGTTCTACTTCTGATAATTCACAAGCAAATGGCTCGCAAACTATTTCCATACTTCACCAATATTCCCTTCTTTTTAATAGTGTCTTTGACTTCCATAGTCACTACTTTCTCTTCCGCTCATGGCCAGCAACTTGACTACGATTTCTATCGTAACTCATGCCCGCGTTTGGAAATGATTGTTAAGTATGGTGTTTGGGCAGCTTTGAGGAATGATCCCAGGATGGCTGCTTCCCTCCTTCGGCTCCACTTCCATGATTGTTTTGTCAATGTAATAATTCTTCTTATGATCCCCCAGTGGACATGATATATAGATAGATAAATGAAATTAATTCTAAAGTTAAAAGATAAAAGAAACTTTTTTGAGCTTTTCTAGTAGGGCCTGACGAGGAAAATTCCCCGTCAGTCAGACAAAAGGCTCCAACTCGAGTCCTCCCTCTTAGGTTTCGCCAGTCAAATGTATGTCTGGCTGTTTCAAGAAGTTTTCGTATCATAGCTTAATATTTACAATAAGTGTGTGTGTGCTCTCTTTGATATAGGGTTGCGATGGATCAATACTTCTTGATGACACGAAAACTTTCCAGGGAGAAAAGAATGCTCTACCAAACCGCAACTCAGCTAGAGGATTTGAAGTCATTGACAGCATCAAAGAGGACGTTGAAAGAGCTTGCCCTTTAACTGTTTCATGTACTGATATATTAGTACTTGCAGCAAGAGAAGCTGTCTTGATGGTAATTAGCAATTCAAAACTCTGCAACTGATGATCTTCAATCTGTTGATTGTGTAAATTCTTCCTTATTATTATGGTTTTTGTGGTTCAGTCTGGAGGGCCTTATTGGTCCGTCCCATTAGGCAGGAGAGATGGCTTAACTGCAAGTCAGAAGGCAGCTAATGAAAACTTGCCAGCACCATTTGAGTCACTGGAAAACATCACTGCCAAGTTCACATCACAGGGCCTTGAATTAAAAGATGTTGTAGTCCTCTCAGGTTCTTTCCTGTTCTTCACCACTATCAGTTTTTTTTTTTTTTTTATTCCTTCATTAAAGTTGCATTAGCAATGTTTCTTTTTGTCTGTTTTACAGGAGCACATACCATAGGCTATGCTCAATGCTTCACCTTCAAGAACAGGTTATTTAACTTCAAAGGCTCTGGCAAACCTGATCCTGGACTTGATTCTTCAGCACTGACAAACTTGCAAAGTATGTGTCCCAACAAAAATACATCAAACACCAATCTTGCTCCTCTGGATTCAGCAACTAGTTATAGATTTGACAATTCATATTTTACCAATATCATGACCAACACTGCCCTTCTTGAATCTGATCAAGCTCTAATGACGAATCCAAGAACAGCTGCACTCGTTAATTCCTATAGCACATACCCATATCTTTTCTCTAGTGATTTTGCAGCATCAATGGTGAAGATGGGTAATATTGGTGTACTAACAGGGGAAAAGGGGCAGATTAGAAAGAAATGTGGGTCTGTAAACTAGTTTTTTTTTCTTTGACCAAGCAAGGCATATGTAATTTTCTCTATAGAAACTTATATAGTTTTATTAATTTGAGGTTACAAGTGAAGTCATTAGCTACCCTGCACCTAGTGACATCCTTATTCCGTAATGAAATAGTGAAGCTTTTTCTTATTCAGAATTCATTTGACTTTGATTAATTCAATTTAATTCAGATAAATCACTAGAGTGGTAAGGTTTCTCAACAATATATATAACGCAAATGCATATAATACAACTTAAATTTAAGACATATCTTAATTGAAAATAGTTTTATATCAACCGATTCCAATAAGTATTGTTGGAACTCTCTTTTAAACAAAATACACTAACACACTAACTATTTTTAGTTACTGTAAGAAAAAAGGAGTTATTAGCTATGTGACAATTCATGAAATAACATTTGATCATAATTTTAAGTAACGAGACAGATTTAAAATATATGATTTGACCAGACTAACATGCAATGTAGCACAGAGGATTTTGAGAACACCATGCACTTAGGATTTAGGAACATTGTTACATTTGAGCCAAATTTTCTGTAGCATCAAGGTACAACTTTGGATTAACTAAGAAGAGCTTGATTAAGCAAGAAAGAGGAATAGAACAAAATGGACAGATTCAAAAAAGAAGCCGACAAGGAGTGCTTAGATTCCGATAAAGACATTTAAAATTATTTAAAAAAAAAAAAAAAAAAAGCTGATAGATGCCTGACTGGCTGAACTTTTATGCTGCCCCATTGAGCTTTCTCTAAAATCCCATGTTGGATCTGTCCAAATTATTGTAGTCCTGACCATCATGAACCATCATAATCATCATCATCCTCACACACATATATTATTCTCTGATTTCAGTTTAGATTCTTTATTGTGCAGAGTCTTGTTGATCTCTATCTACTCCATTCCTTTTTCCAATGGATGTCACATTGCTTTTCTTGTTTACAGTGAATATAAAAAAATCTAACCATAATTATATATATATATATATATTATCAGCAAGATCTAGCATTTTAAATCAAATAAAAATTAATTTTATAAATTTTTAGTGATAATATTTGAATATTAAACTATTTTTATCGATATAAAATATCATCCTCGACTTTAAACACCCAAAATAAATATCTTGCATGAACTTCTTTTATTTCTTTTATGATATTATAAGATCATAAATTTAATTTCTAACCAGTGTAAGGTGATAAAATTTTCTCGACAAGTTAAAGGAAAAAAAAAAAAAGAAAAATAGCTTGCAAAGCTGGAGCCTTGAGGCTTGAGTCCCAGTACTAACATTGGCTGATTATCCAGTCCATTCTTGACACCATAGCCTTAACCCCTTCAATCTTGTTATTGTTGGGGCCTTGGGAGGCAATCATCATTTCTATGTAACTTGTTCTTGTCCTTTTTAGTTGGATTTGAAATGTACTACCATACCACTGGTACTTATTTCAACTGTTGCAAAAACTAGCATAAAAAAATAGTTTTATTTAATCTTGAGCATCTTCAGAATCAATGGTATGCCAATGCATAAACAGAATGATACCTGATTTACTTGCAAATGAGAGCAATGCAAAAAGAAAAATTTAAAACATCAACTTTGATTTTTAGCTAGTGGCATCAATTGCCTATAGCCAAGATTGCCAGTTCAAAAAGCAAAATTATCAGTACTTAGATAAGTGAATGCAGACAGCTAGATATCACACACACAGTAGCAGACTTCATCAAGCATTATTTGGGGAAGAAAAAATAATAAAAGGTGGGGAAAAGAAATGTGGACCAATTGGCCTAAAGCTTGGATATAATTTATAGCTTTCAAGGATTTACATAAAAAAAATTAAAGAAAGTGTGTAGCTTTTTGACCTCTAATGAAAAGTGAAATCTAACTAATAACTAGAGGACACAACTTCAAGAATGAATATGACTTATTTGCTATACAGCTTGGGTTTTGCTTACTGCATTGAATGTTTATTCTCCATTAAGTAACATTTTTAAATTTAAATTATAGTTTATACAGTTACCTTAAATTAATTATTAAAATTTTTTATCTTCAAATCAAACTTGATTAATTGAAATCCGATAAATTTTGAATACCATTAAATTAGAAAAAACAAAAAGTTCATTTCTCAAAATAAATAAATAAATAAATAGAAAGGTATAAAAAAGGAAAAGAAGAAGAAGAAGAACATTGTACTTATCAGACTGCTTCTTTTTATGATGAAGTTCAAATTCAAGCTTCATTTACAAATCTAATAATAAGTTAAAATTCTTTAACAAAGTATATTTTTTACAGTTTTAAAGATAACATTTAATCCTAATAAATGCAATAGTTAATCCTAATAACTTTTTTTTTTTTCAGCAATTCCTTGCCAATATAACTGGTAAATGAATCCGAACTTCTGCAACTTCACTTTCAAGGTGATTATATGCTGATTATAGATTATTTTGTTTTTATGTATCTTAGTTGAAGACTCTACGTTACCAGTATGTATACAAACAACACTCTGCCTTACAAACATGGTGAAGCATCACTTACGAGTAGTTGAAGTGGTAAAAAGTGTTGATATTCTCTTGAGTAGAGCACGGTTCGAACCCCAACTTCTCCTCTTTCCTTTTAAGGAAATTAACCATTTCTACTAAAAAAAAATATGTCAAGCAAAGTGAGAAAGCCAGTGAAATATTGTCAAACTGCTTATCATTTTTCTAAATTTCACACTCAAAACCACATCAAAAGGATCAGAATCTACATGTTCAATACCATTTTGGCTATTTTACTCCAAAAATAAACCATGCCAACTGCCTGAGAAATTTTCCAAAAATTTTTGCAGCAGTCCCAGAAAATGCCCTCAGAAGAAATCTCCTCCCCATGTATGAAATGGGTTTTTATTGCGTGTTGGTAAAAGAAACACTTGGCCATAACTTTTCTTCCTACTTTTTTCCACCACTTACCCTGATTAAGATCATTCACCACCTCTTCCATCTTCAAAAGTTCTTGAAGACTAAAGTAAAATAAAATAAAAACTAAACTAGCCAGTCTCAACTCTCAACTAAAGCTTTTCAACACAAAATGCTTTCTTTATTTCTTTTCTTTTTCTTGTTAACTTGCTAGCACTGCAGTTTTCTCTCCATTTGAACCCACAAAAAGAAAAGAAATTCTTGCTTGCATTTAACAAACCCATTTTCAGTTTCCATTTCCCACAATCATTTTCCATTATTTTCTGTCTAAACAAACAAACAAAAAGAAACCCGAGATTCTAAAACCCTTCAAAAACCCCTGCTTAAAAGTTGCCTTATAAGTTGTTTGTGAATGTCTACACCACAAGAGCAACAACCACCTCCACCACCACCATCATCAATGGAAACGAACCAGCAAGCCTACACAGCCCACACAGGTCACGGGTCAGTTGGACCCGTCATTGCAGTTCTTGCAGTGATCACTATTCTAGGAGTTATAGCCGGCATGATTGGTCGTCTCTGCTCGGGTCGTAGGATCATGGGTCATGGGGAATATGATTTTGAAAGTTGGGTAGAGACCAAATGCTCTTCTTGTCTTGATGGTCGGATCGACCCACCTTCAACCCGACCCGCAGATATTCCAGTAGCAGAACCAGTTGAGGAAGGACCACAGGAGAGCAAAGAAGAAGAACATGAACAAGTGCAAGAACAGGACAAAGAACAGAAGTCACATGCAAGCACCAGTGAATCTTGATTCTTGGTGGTGCCAATCATTATTGTCCTCAGTTTGTAAGTGAAAAATGGTTTCTTTGTTGTTCATTTCATTCTTATTGTTCTTCTACTGGGGCTTTAAACTTCAATTTTACGTGACCAATGCAATATGATCACCATGTTGTATATCATGAGCATGAAAATTATTTTGAGATTGCATTGGAGATTTTTGAATGGTAAATGAGAAAGAATTAGGTGATCAATTCTAATTTCAAGAACTTTTTAAGAGGCAAAGTTCTTTCCGGGTTTAGTATTTTACTTTTTTTTTTTAAGAAGCTTTCTGCATTTATTTTTTTTCACATATAAAATTACAACTCAAAATATTATTTAAAAAACTTAAATTTTTTTATCACTGATACAGGTATTGTTGTATTTAATTATTTATTATTTCACAAAATAAATAATTTATATAAATGGTCTCACGACTAGTTCAAGGTGTGGACTTTCGATGTAAAAAGTAGAGTTTGAATTTTGATTCTCTTTCTACTTTAGGAGAATTAAACCATTTGAATTAGAGGTGTAATCGAATCAATTTTCAAACTGAAAATTTGAATTTGACTCGAACTCAATCAAACTTTTTTTTTTAAGTTCAACTCGATTAAATAATTTATATACTTTAAATTTTCTAATTTTTTAAAATATATATTTTAAAATATTCAAACTTAACTTGGTTCGGTAAGGTATATTTGTAATTATATTAAAATAAAAAAGTAAAATAATAAATTCACACAAGTTCGATTAAACTTACAAGCTTATCAAGTCATATATTTAAGAGTTCGAGCTTGACTCGATATCTTACTTGAACAGATGAAGTTCGACTCGACAATAATTAAGTTGATATCAAATTTTTTTCAAATCGATTATGAAAAACTCGCGAATCAGCTTGATTCGATTACACCCTAACTTGAATTATATTGATTAAAAAAAATTATATGAATGATGTGATTAATTTAGTCTCAAGAATTTTTTTATTTATAATCTCAATGCTTTGTCGAGATTGCATTGGAGATTTTTAAACCAAATAATGGTTTAAAACTTTAAATGGTATAATGAGGATTTTAGTATTTAATTAGCATAATCAATGGTGGTTGAGGTTGTTGCTAATAAAGTTTGGTTTTACTATGGTTATTGAGCTTTGGATTTCTTTATTTACAAAAATCTAATGGTCTTTACATATTGTATAGCTGCATTGGATTCTGTCCTAGTGATGTCCAAACTCCATATAAGTGCCACATTGCATTTGTAAAGGGAACATTCCTTAGTTAAGCATAAGAGACAATTTCGTTTAGGACCCTCTTTTCCACTTTGGGGTTTTGGACCAACCACAAAACTTGAGTTTGCCCCTTGAAAAAGTTATGCTTCTAACTTTAAAATACTCGAAATTCTTATAATGATCAGAAGCTCAAAGGCAGATTCTTCAATGTATAATTTTGCAAGTAACCAAGATATGGGGCTCAGGAGGTTGCAATACAATGAGTAGAGTTAGAAGGGTTTCAATAGTAAGAGATTGTCTTATGGAAAACCATGTGATAACAGGCAGCTTTTGTCTGAAACACCATCAAAGAAAATGATGATTTGCCTCTACCTATCACACTCACTCTGGACATAAACTAAAAATTTACGATTTTTAAGGAATAATATAAATTTTTCATATTTGATTTATGGACAATATATACATAACCCCGTATTTGTAGTGAAAAATTTAACTCTCTATATTTAAGGTTTAACCTTATAAATACTTCAATTTACAATATTTATGTCTTTTAAACATTTTCCTATTTCATTATAATCTTCAAAATTTGTGTAAATTATCATGTGACATGTCATATCATATCACATTCACTCGACCCCCATCTCTTACAAGTGTCATGTCATGTGACAGGATGAAAACTCATCTTATATTAAACTAGCTAACTATAAATAATATTTATTGATTATTTAGTTGACTATTAAAATTTTATAATTTAAATTATAAAATTTGTAATACTTTAGAATATAATGTTGTCTTCAAATATAATTAAATTTATTTTATTATTAATATTTATAATTTAAAAAGTATTAATAAATTAAAATTATTACATTATAAATAATTTAATATGAGATATAACAAAAAAAATTTAAATTCATAATTAATAACGAACAAAAAATAATTATGCAAATATAAATTTTAATCTAATTTTAAGGCAAAATTATTAAAACTACATATAAATAAAATATTTTTAAATTAAAATAAGTGAATATTAGAAAACTATATTAACAATTTAAAAGTAATTTCTATTTTAATTTGGTTAATAATCGAAAAAAGTATTAATTTTATTATTGTATAACTTTTCATTAATAAATATTTTATTCAAACTAACAATTAATATCTCAAAAATAAATTTTTTAACATTCATAAAATTATAAATGATATAAATCAAATAAATCACATTTTTATCTATTATTTGATTGAATAATTATTTATTAATCTCCTATTTTGGTATTTACTTGTGTCAAACTAATATATCTCATATTAAATTATTCAAAATCTAATCATTTTGATTTATTAATACTTTTTAAATTACAACTATAAATAATAAAATAAAATTAATAATATTTGAAGATTTCATTGTATATATATATATATTGAAAACTTTATATTTTAAATTATAAATTTTAGTAATCAACAAAATAATAAATAAAAATGTTACTAATTACAAGGATATACATTATTCAAATCTATATATAAATAAAATGTTATTAATTTTAAATTAAAATATTGAAAATTAAAAATATACTATCATTGTAATTTTAAAATAATTAGATTATATACATGCGTAAATAAATTAATATTATTAATAAAAAATTATGACTGAACATAATAAAAATATATGAAAAAAGTGAGGATTAAAATGATAATTTATAAAAATTACAAGAACTATAAAAAAGTATAGAAGTGTTTAAAATATACAAATATTATAAGTTGAGGTCTCTATGAGAACAAACCTTAAGTCCAAAAAGAAGTTAAAACTAGTCGTCAATCTGCGCGTTGTGCGGATTTTGGATGATATTCAAATTTTAATATAATTATTAAATAATTTTAATAAATTAAAAACTACAAATTAATCAAATATAAAAGTGAAATTTTAAAAAGTTATTATAACAATTTTTTTGAATAATTTTTTTTTATGAAAAGTACCTATATATTTTTTTAATATATGTAGTAATAATAATAATTGAATAAATAAAATAAAAATAGAAAATAATTGATAAGTTACACATTTTTACTTATGTTAAATAAAAAGAAAAATGTGTTTTTAATTGAATAAAAGGTGGATGTCTTAATTAGAATAAAAGACATAATTTCTAATGAGAAAGAAGAACAGTGTTTTAGATGTAGTATAATTAAAGTGTTTTATATAGAATAAAATATATGCATTTTAAAATAAGAATTTTTATAAAGAGGAAAAAGTAACTAAATAAATTAAAAATAAGATATATTACATTAATTTTATTTTCTTTAATTTTTATTCCCATTATTTTTAAATATAATATGATTTATTTTTTTTTAAAGGACATTATGATTTGTTTTGAGAACTATTAAATTACTATTGGAGTATGTATAATAGTGTTTTAGTAAAAAAAAATTAAATAGAATTTTTAATGGTTTAGAAAAAATAATTGAGTGATTTGAGATTAAAAAAAATGTATTATATAAAATTTTTTTAGAATTTAAGTAGTATTGGAATATGTATGTAAGTGTTGTAGTTAAAAAATAATACTAATTAAAAAAACTATAATAAATATTTTATTTTTAATAATAATTAGGATTTTTAATGGTTTAACTCATAAATTTTTGGAATGAATACTCAAATATGAAAATAGATACTTGTCAAATTTTTGGCTTGATAAGTTTAGAGCTTAATATTTAATATATATATATATTTTCCCCCACAATAAATACATGGCCCTATGTATATATTGTGCCATTTTATAATAATGCTATTTGAAGTTTGATACAATCCCCAAATACGGGGCATAAATCATAGATCCAATTCAAAATATTTAAGTTTTTATCCGAGTCAATTATCTCACCATGAGAATTGCGCAAAAAAATTCTAACAGTTTCTCTCTTTGTTCTTCTTTGCTCTTGTTATCTATTTATGTTTATTTCATTTTTTAATTTAATAAATGGACAGGATGCTCTCGTTCCAACCCTATTCGGACTCTTCCTCCAGCCGCTCCCCACCAGGCGCCGCCGTCAGGCCATCCTAGTTTCTTCTTCCCTGTTTTCATGGCATACTTGAGCCATCAGGACATGTTTGCTCCTGCGCTTCCGGCTCAGAAACCCTCTTACACCAAAGCCTTGGAGGGTACATTACTAACATCTGATGCACAGATAATGGCATCTGATGGTGCTGAAACAACGAACAAGGGTGGTTTTATTGCTATAAAAATAAATCAACAATTATACGAACACCAACTCCAAGTCTGTCAACATGCTTTGATTGCTCGTCTCGTCCTTGCCAAAGAAGAATCACCATTGAGGTTGGTTAATTTAAAAAGTAAACTTGCTTCCATATGGGGATTGTCTTCTTCATGGAAACTGATTTCATTGGGGAAGGGTTATTATCATGTGATTTTATCATCTGAAGCTGAAAAAAATTCTGTTTGGAGTCGTGGTTCCATTGCCCTAA
>CATIWK010121634.1:0-12962 GCA_949634005.1 Mallotus japonicus
TTAATTGGGTTGATTATTGAATTTTCAGGTGATGAGCTTCTCTCTGATTCATTCATCTGAAATTTATGTAACCGGACTTAAAGTGCTCAAGTTATTCTCAGCTTTGTTTGATTAGGCTATTAATATCTCACCATGTTTTGAACTTCAATTTTTTTTTTAATGTAATGATCCACCATTTTCTCATATGAATTTTTAAAATGATACTCTTTGCCACATGTAGGAGAACATCAGCTGCTCTTGACGTTGTTGCCAAACATCTGAATTTGAAATTTTTTTAGGTATTCTTCTTTAATGATTTTCCTCCTCTGCTGCTGGTATTCAAGCATCTAGGCATGTAATATGGATTTTTGACCTTTTAATGCTAGGTTCCTACTGGCTGGAAGTTTTTTGGAAATTTGATGGATGCAGGAATGTGTTAAATTTGTGGAGAAGAAAGTTTTGGAACTGGTTAGAACCTTCCATTTATTTTTATATGGTAAAAGTAAAACTCATCAGTTTTAAAATTGGTTGCAAGCTCTAAAGCTGTGTTAATGACATTTGTGAACAGGCTCAGACCATATACGCGAGAAGGATGGAATTTGGGCAGTTTTGGCTTGGCTATCTGAAGTAATGCTTCAACAGGCAAGAGTTCAGACTGTTATTGATTATTATAATCGTTGGATGTTAAAATGGCCCACTCTTCACCATTTAGCTCAGGCTTCTCTTGAGGTATGTCTGTATTTAGTTTAACTAAAGTTTTTTCATTTGATTACTTTATGGGGGTTGTGTTGTGGTTTTTATTTGGTGGTGTGCTCACCGTTTTTAGAGGAAGAAGATCGGACCGGAGACCAGAGTTCACCGTATCCTTAAATCCCCCTATATTTGCTTTGTTTTTGGTTGGGTTGCATGTTCTTCTACCCCTTCAATTCTCTGTTTTCTTGATTTTTTTTTTTTGTTGCATGTCTAAACCGGTGTTTCTTTTGGTGTTAAGTTGCTCTGTTTGTTATGCTGTTCGTTTTCTTTGTGTTATCTGGTTAATCTCAACTTGCATATTTTGTATATGCATATTTTTTTCTGGTCTCTTCCCCTTTCTCCTTCTTCAATTTTTTTTTTCTCTTTAGAAGGAAATAAGCCTAATATCACTGATTCTGATTAAGCTTTTTCTTTTTTAATGCACAGGTGAATGATAGTTTTAACATTAATTCACAGCTTGAAAGAGAGGAACTAACAATGCGATCGGAGGTGGAAGGAGGGCCTTCAAGGATGCGAATTCTGGCTTGGGTTTCGCCGCACATCTTCTTAATGAGTTCTCCTTTGCGACCGATGATGCTCCCTACTTTAGTGACCGGCACAATTAGCCTGAAGACGTTGTCGCCAGGCCATCCAGGCCACTTTGGCTGCGTTTGTGTTTCTACTTGCTGCTGCAGCAGCAGTTGTGGTGGTCCATCTGATTGGGGCGTTGGGGCTGCAATCGCTTCCACCGGCACAGACATGACGGTGGTTGCAGGAGGTTGAGTGTGGGTGCTGAGATTTGGATTTGGGGTTTACAAATACAATATAGCTTGTGTCTATATATATATATTTACCACCCACTTTGTTCTTCTAGCAGGAATCTGTAAATCTCACCAGCTATTTTTTTTGTGGCATTTTTTTTTTCCTTTCGTAAACATCAATATTGAACATGCATTCGAACATGATCAGGTATACTGTTGGAAAAATTACACCTGACAAAGATGAGAAGTTCGTGCATCAGATTTTGGTCCAAGAGCAAGTTTTTCGATGAATTTTCCCAAAGATGGGTCACAGTTGACACCTCCTCATCAATCAGATGATTTTAAATGGAAGGACTACTGCCCGATGGTTTTCAGGTTTGTTTGTTGACCTCCCCAGTCCCAAGTTATTAAATTTTAGGAATTGCTATTTGTTTTTTTTTTTTTTAACAACCATTTGTCAGTAAGTTAGGAGTTAGATTAGATTTTTCTTGGTGGAGTGGGGGTTTGAACCGCCCACCTCCATGAGGACAAACAAAGCCCTCACCACCACAGCCAAAGCGTGGGGCTTCTATTTGTTTATTTGATGCAACTTAATTGCAGCCTTGAAGATTTTGATTGATAAAGCTAAAAAAAATATATGGCTGGTAGGCCACAACTAGGAGCAAAAAGATTCATATCTAAACTGCTAATGTTATCCTATTTATGTAGTTGCAATTTCTATCACTTGATTAATTGAATACATTTTACATTTATTACCTACAAATTATCACAACACATGGGCGAGCATAAGTTTTTCCTGTCTTTTTTTTGTTTACCCTAATTTTTTTTATTTGGCATGAAATGTTGGTTAATGGTTGTGACTTATTCTGTTGTCTTTTGTAGTTATCATGCTCTGTTTATAAGTTGTGATTTTAAATGAAGGTTGTAAATTTTTTTTCCTTATCAACTAATCTAAAGAATATGGATTATAGAGAGCTAAGGATTAACTACAAATTTTATTAATGGAAGTTCACAAAGAAAAAAAAAATAATAAGGATGATTGTAATTTGAAGGGCAGTTGTGTGTATGTGTGACTACTTAGGGATGGAGCAATGAAGTCTAAATTAATTGATTAGGTGTGAGTGTGTTAATTTAGAGGAATATTTTATAAAGGTAAATCGATGATAACCCAGCTGCATGCATATATGAAAACAGACAATAACAGTAGACCAAAAGCTTAGATGCAGTGCATGACCAACAACCAAAAATTGTCACTTGCATTTTAATTTTCAATTTGATATATCCTATTAATTTTTTTCTTAAATATAATAATTTATGCATTGTTCAAGAAATTGTATTGATTTTCCTTTCTATTTTAATTTATTCCTCAGGTTGGTAGATAAATTTTATTTTCAACAAGAATATGACACAATGATGTTCATGTAGGTATGTTTTGGCTTGCGTTTTATTTTATTTTGACCATAAAAATTGCCTTTTTATTTTTTTAGTTCATATGATAAGAGAATTTTTGGGATCAGTGTAATTATTTCTTTAAATAATTATAATTAATTTTTTAAAAACTATGTTTTTTTTATTATTTTGGTAATTTTTCAGTTAGTACAAAAAATTATTTTAGTATTATTGAGAATTTCTTAGATATACTGGCTTTCAAAATGGGTCAGGATTCGTTCTCATGGTGGCTTAGCCCTATTCATTCTCAGGGTAGCTTAGCCCTAAAAATAAAGTAATCTCCTAATATTTGAAAATATATATTGCAGTTGCTTTGAAAATATAGTATAATAAGAACCCAATGACACGAGTGCTTGGATTTTGCTGTGTATATATAAAAGTTTAAGTTTGACATAATGCAAAGAAAATTCATTTAAATTTATGATGTATATAGATTTTGCTGTGTTATGAATTGTATTAGTTCTGTGCTATGTATGCTTAATATATGTATATAGATATTCTAGAGTTTTTTTTTTTTTTTTTAAATGCATCGTGCTGATTCATTTGGAAAAAAAAAAATTTCTATATGCAGGTTAATTTCCAAAATCAGGGATAAGCAGTGCCCCATTATCATGTTTTGTTCATGAACATGTTTAAATTTTATTTGGTCAATCTTGCAAGATTGACCAAATCCTATGCTCTTTTTTTTTTTTTTTAGTTTTGTTCATGAACATGTTTAAATTTTATTTGGTCAATCTTGCAAGATTTAATGCAGTTCATTTTTTTTTTTTTTAGCAATAGGTTTTTTCTAATAAAAAATTTATCGATTAGTTTTTATTTTAGACAATTTTATTTAAAAAAAAAAAACTTATTGCTAATATAATTTTTTAATTTGCAGGTTTGATGCTTCCGGCGAGGATTGATGTTTTTTTTTAATGCTTATTATGAACTTTTTTCTTGTATTTTTAAATATTTGAACACTTGCATTTATGAACAATCAAATGTTATCTTAAATGCTTTATTTGTTATGAAATGAATTTGTTTTTCATTGTTGATTTTGAATCGTTGTTAAAATTAAAGGTGCTAATACTGCCCGCGGTGAAGTGCAGGTAAACTTCCTCGTAGATTAATGAACTTAGATCATATGGGTTTGTCAGTTCCCAACAACTTGTAAATTAGCCTCACATAGTACTATTAATCAATGAATTCATAAGATCCCAATAAAAATTCATAATTAATCACAAGAAAAATAAAGAAAAGTAAGAAAATAATTATGATTATGAGCTTCCAATCTTCTTCTCTTTCTTCTTACTCTTGCTCTTGAGAATTTCTTGGTCCTTTTTCTTTTTTTTTTTTTTTTTTTTTTTTTTTAGGAATTGTGCCTCCTTGGTTGGTTGATTCCCCCCTCCCCCCCTACCTAAAATGGGTCATGAGCTTCTTTTATATATCCTTCTAGAATTGTCCTTGAAATTCCTTTAGATTTGCTCTGTAAATTGCGCAAATGTCAGCATCATATAGCTAGCATCTGGCTTTCTGCGATCGCGGCCTTGTCTACGATCACAGTAGAAAAATTGGGCATATAATTCTGCACTCGCAATAGAAAGGTTAGGCTCACTAAATTTGCAATCACAGCCTCCCCTGCGATCGCTACAGAAACTCTGGTCTGGGTTAGCTTGCGCTCACCCAAAATTCTTTAAAATTCCTTCTTTCTCCTCTCCAATCCTCCGTCCACTTACAAAACAAAATAAATAAAAAAAAAAACATAAAAGTCCTATTTACACAAAATTAACCTAAGTAAAACGCTACTTATACTAAAAACATATCAAGAAAAATACTAAAATCCCAACACAATCAAACTGCCTTTTAACCGCTTAACGGATAATTTCTTCTTTTTTTTTTTTTTTAACTAAATGGTTAGCTCCACTTAAATGTTTTTTTATTAATTTAGGTGGAGTAGATTAAAATGATGTGTAGTCTATGGTTACTTTGATTTTTATGAAGTAAATTTTACTTTGTTAATAATTATTATTGGATGATTCAATAGACTCTCATCCATAGGTGCAAAAAGTAAAGTAAAAATAAAGTCACCTTAAAATTCCCCAAAGAATATTAAAAAACTCTTTATTAAAAATAAAAAATGAAATTTTCTATTATTTCTTTACGTGTTTTATAAATTGCTTTTGTTTTTATTTTTTATATATTAATAAGCTATAAATCAAATTCATAAAAAAAAATGTATATCACTTTAAAACTGTTTTATGATTGTTTTATTATTTTTATAATTTTATTTTATTATTTTCACTTGTGTATTTTTTAAATTTTTGTCATTTTTTATAAGAATACTAATGTATTGTACGTTTTGAATTTAACATATTAAAAAATTCATATGAAATCATCAGTATATGTGTTTTTTATGATCTGTAAACTAATTATTATAAAGATTTTTAATGTTTAATTTTCCCTTATTGATTGTATTGTATAAAATTTATGCTAATTTTGCGTGTAGGATTGTATAAATGTATATGTTATTTATTATCTTCATAGAATGTTTCTAATTAAATGATTTTTAATATATATATTAATGGCAAGTAATGCAACTTTCTATTTGCTAAATTTCTGACAGCACATTTTGCCCTTCTCTTCATCCTTCTCAATTTTTTCTTGACAAATTCTAGATTTTCACTTTTTCGGTACATTTTTTTAATAGGAAGGCTATATATAATAAAGAATAATTTTTTTAAAATTAATATTAATAAAAAAGTTATACAATTTAAATATGGATGAATTATAGAATATAAAAAAAATTATTTATTTTAAATTAATAATGGTAAAAATTTTTTTTTAAATAATGGTAGAATTAAAACCTTAAAATATTGTTGAAAAAAATTATTACTTCACTACTTGTGACAACAACTACCAATATCAGTAGAAATATGAAGCCCCGTTGATTGAGGTTTTATTTATTTTTTATTTTTTATTTTAAATAAAAAGACAATGAGGGAGGGCCGTTGGGTTAGATGCTCCTAATCCATTGGTTGTATTCGAACGTATTTTTTTTTATTTGAAAATTTAACATTTAGCATACACGGCAAAGAAACATCATACGCCACTTAATAAAATTATGGTAATTTTATTAAATACGAAACGATATATACATTACACACATTAAACTAGGGACGTGGAATTCGAGTAAAACACCACTAACACAGCATCACATAAATTTAACACTTAACAAATATACAGTACAGAAAAATCACACGTGACTTGGTATAACCATGATGATTTTTTTTAAGCATGAAGCGGATTTTTTTTTTTTTGGAAAATAGCATGAAGCGGATTTGAACGTGTTTTACAGCTCCCTAAATGTCAGATCGCACTCAATTACAACCCCACCACTTAACTTTTTCTATTTTTTTTTTTTTTTGAAAAGCAAAGAATATTATTAATGGCAAGGAATAACATCCGATGCCAAGCTTTGAACAATACAATTTTGAAAAGGAATTTTTTTTTTTTTGAAAGAGAAGGAAAGAATATTATTAATAGTAAGGAATAACTTTTTCTACTTTTTTTTTAGTTGCTTTTAATTATTGTCTATCTTTTTTTCTTTTCGTTTTTGAATAATTATTGTCTATCAATCAAAATCTTTAACAGTAATTCTTTTAAAACAGCTAAGAAAAATCTTCAACAGTAATTTTGAATTTTTTCAAATATTGTCTATCAATAATTATTTTTATTCAAATATTTTAATTTTTACTTCTCAATGAGAACATACACATAATCACGGACAAATTTAAATAATAGTCTTATAAGTAAGTTTTTTTAAATTTAATTAATTAATAAGTCATTTATCCACACATAGCAAGGATTTTATATATATATATATAATTTTAATAAATTATACATTATAAAGTAATCAAATACTCTATAATAGTATAAACTTAAAAATATTATAATAATTTTATTTGGTTACTTTTTATTAATAAAAATAATAATTAAATAAAAAATCTAAAATAAAAATAATAATTAAATAAAGAGCCTAATAGTTTATTAATCTTTTTGATGAATTTCAATGAATCATAACTATATTAAATTAATATCAAATTGTTATATAAATAAATACCTATTATTTTAAACTTTTATTTAAATAACAATAATAACATCAAAATGCCTGTCTTTTAATTACAATTATGAGTTTAATAAATTTTTTATATAATTTATTATATACAAGTAGAAATTGAACAAAAGAAGAATTAAAAACAAAAAAACAATGCATCTTTCTTGCTTAATTAATCCATTTTTCAGCTGCCTTGATGATTATCACAATAAGAATTGTAGCAAGAGTGAACCTAGTTAAGATGTAATAATAATAATATTCTTTTCCCCGAACATTAGGTGTTGCAAGGAATTTTTGCCTGTTGTGGTCTTTTTTTATTTTTTATTTTTTTAGGAAAGGTTGTGGTCCTTTAAAGAATAGTCCCGTTGTTAAATTAATTTAACTGGAAGGGATGAAAAAAAGAAAGAAACAAAGAAACAAAGAAAAGTACCAGTAATAAATTTTATAAATAATTAATTACGAAAAATATCAACGTGGAAAGATTTTTGTGCTTATATAGAAAATTTATAAATAATGTAATAAATTACTATATTATAACTCTATCAAATTTTTAAAATTAGATTATTATTTAGATAAAAATATTGAAAGAGTGGTTTATAATTGTTTAACTAGAAAATTTATTAAAATTATAATAAATTACTATGTTGTAATATAACACTATGAAAATTGAAAAAAATAGATAGACATATAAATAAAATAATATTCTTATTATTTTTAAATACTTATTAATTTAAAGTTTACTAAGTAAATAATTATAATTAAATTAATTGAAAATTTTATTTGTCTTGTATCTATGATCATATTCTAAAAATAGAGTATATAATTTTTTAGAGAGTAGTATTTCTATAAGAAAAGTAGTATAATTATCATTTTTATATATTTTTATAAAATTTAATAAAAAATAAAAATTAAATTAATTAATCTTTATCATTTAGTTTTTAGTTGAAATTAAAAATTTATATTAAATTAATTTTTGAGTAAATAAAAGTATTAATATTAAATATATTGAAGAAATAAAGTGTCGTTGTTCAAATAAAAAATTTAAAATTGTAATAAATTATAAGTTTAATGAGGTTGTAACACTTAAATTGTTATATGAAAAAAATATAATTTTATTATTTTAAAATTTATTAAGAAAATAACTAATAATTATAAAATTACTAATAATAATTGTTTTATATAAAATTAGTTCTAGAATTGAGAAAAATATTAATTATAAAATATATTGAAAAAATTCATATAATTATTTAAATAAAAGATTTATCAAGATTTCTATAAATTATAACTACATTAAATTAATATTAAATTGTTATATAAATAAATAACACTTTTATTATTTTTAACCCTTTTATTTAATAATAATAATAATAATCATATTTAAGTATATGTTTAATAGTTTATGTACTATCACGAATTTAAAAAACAATTTTTATTTATGTGCGAAGCACGTACTTATTTATTTGTGTGTGTATATATATATATGAATAAAATAAAAACTATAATTAAATAAATATTAATTTAATAATTTTTAATTTTATTTGTGTAAAAATATATCGATATTAAAGACGTGCTCTATAAATATTATACTGTAATTTTTTTTATCCTAAACAGTAAAATTAATC
The DNA here is from genome assembly GCA_949634005.1 of Mallotus japonicus. Lineage (NCBI taxonomy): Eukaryota > Viridiplantae > Streptophyta > Magnoliopsida > Malpighiales > Euphorbiaceae > Mallotus > Mallotus japonicus. Next base: position 8,637 of record CATIWK010121634.1, read on the forward strand.
GTTGAAACATCTTTAACGATTTTCTTTAAAACATTCGGAATCTTTATTGAGTCTCTTCATCCTGCCTTCACTTCAACACTCAGCACTCATCCATTGGTTATATATTTCTAAAACAGTGTCTCGCTCCTTTGGCCTTTTATGATCTTCTCTTCCTCTATCCATAGGCTTTGTCCGTCAGTTACTTGGTGTTGATCGTGCTGCGCATCGGTAGCTAAGGCTAAAATCACTCACTGTGGATTCTCCGATAGCTCAAAAGGAATGAGGTGCGTTTTGCAGAAAGTCCTTTTTATTTGAAATCTTTTTTTTTAATTTACATTTTCTTAAACAACGGCATCTAAATTCTTCAATTTTTTTTGAATTTTTATAATCAAGTTTATTTTTTTTAAGATTGAGTCTATAAACACACAAAAAATATATATATATAATTACATATTTTTCTCAAGTCATTTTAGCAGTTTGATTAATAATAATTTTACTTGTAACATATATGATTCAATTAGATGTTATAGTAAATGTTTTTTTTTTAAGCAATGTTATAGTAAAATTAAAATTGATTTTTTAACGTGAGTTTGTTGACTATAGTAATGATTTTTAAAAATATAATTTGTTGAAAATTGTTATATTTTATATTATAATTTTTAATTATTAGCTCCGTTTGCGGAAAATATTTTCTCCAGAAAATATTTTCCAAATGAAATATTTTCCTATGTTTGGTTGGAACACTAACAAAGACAATAAATGAGGAGAGAATGCATTGAAAAATAAAAGGGAAAGCAATAAATGAAGAGAGAATACATTGAAAAATTTATTGGAAAATATTTTCCTATCTTTAAAATGGGAAAACATTTTCCCTTGTTTTGAACTAATTTTCCTTTCACTGGTACATTATTTTCCTTTGACTTATTTTCCCTAGATAATCCAAACACTGAAAAATAAGGGAAAATATTTTCCGCAAACAAACGGAGATCGAGTACTTAAATTTTTACATTTATCTTTTTGAATTTTGACAAAGGATGTGGGAATTCCACATAGGGTTGTGCACAAGTTATGAAGAATTTAAAGTGTCGAGAAAAATCGGATCGAAAATCTTTAGAACTAAAAATCTTCATTGATTGTTTGATTTTTTTTCAAATCAAACCGTCCCGAAAATTTTAATTAGACAAATTCAGATCATGAGTTCTTCTAATCGAAAATTGAACCAAACCGTCTGAAATTGCATCGAATCGAAAAATCGAACTTTGATGATGTATTATAAAAATGATAGTCAATACTTGGTAGTATTAAAAATCTGGAATTATGTGTTATAAATAAAATTCAATATCATCTTAATAATTAATTATATTCAAATAATTTATTTTGGACAATCTATTATTAAATGTTAATGTATAATATTTGACATCTCAAATATTAATTAATTAATTAATTGAAATAGAATAAATACACTCATCAATTAATCTTTTTATAGTTAATTTTTTTATATATTTTTAACTCATAAAATAAAATTTAAATATACAAAAAAAAATTATAGTAAAATTTATATTCATCTTACCATACAAGTTCGAATAATAAAATTCTTTAAAAAAATTATAAAAATAATACTATCATTAAATATAATATATTCAATATAATATAAATGTATTTTTTTTTATTATGAATTTATTAAATATTAATTTTAAACAAATGAACTAAAAAATCAATATAAATTTTTGAATTTTGATTTAAAATTTCCATTTGCTCCGAATCTTCACTCCGAATTATTTCGAAAATTCAAAAAATTGGAATGAAGATTTAAATTTTCAAAATTGGCTCTGAAATTTTTTTAAAATTCTTTGACTTTTGGTTCAGATTTGGAGAATTTACATTCTCCATACTACTCCAACCTATGCACAACCCTAATTTCACAAGTTAGAATTAGACGGTTACTTGTTAGCCAGATAACTAGTTAACTATAGTCAAAAGCGGATAGTATCCTGTATCCGAAAGTTTTAAAATTTTGTTATTTTAGTGTTTATATTATTTTTTTACAATTAAATGTATATGCTCTTCTTTGATAATATATTTCATTTTTTATTTTTTAATTTGAAAAGAAATATATTTAAATAAAATTGAACTAAGATTGTTGAAAAATAATAATAAAATTAAAATATTTAATTTCTTTTTAAATTTATCTAAAATAGTGAAAAGAATACAATTTCACTATACTAAATTAAAAAAAAAAATTTACTTATTATAATTCTAAAATAAAATAATTTTTTTAATAAAGAAACATTTAGTTTAACTAAAATCTTGAGATAAAAATAAATTCAACCACTATAATAAATAAAATAAAAAAGAAAGTTAATAATATTTAATTTTTCTAGTTTAGTTTGATAAATAAAAAATGCCTTTTATTTTTAATAATTTTTTCAAAAAAAATAATTAGAGTAAAAAATGAAGTGTAATATAAAATGAGTGTGTTTAAATGAATTTATTGTTTAAAATTTTATCATATAAACACTTTAAATTGTAAAATTCGCTAAATACATCATTAATTTTGAAAAGTTTATTTTTGAAAATTTTTTGCTGGTTTAGACATTTAGTTATAAAAAATAATTCAAATATCAAAATTATAAAATTTAAAAAGTTTAAATACTATTTATCTATTTTTTCTTGTCAAAGGTATGATATATTTTTCTCCCTTTATAATCTAATAACTCAGATCATAGACATTGTAAAGTTGAAGTCAGGGTTCAATTCTCTCCCTTTTTATCTCCCGATTGTTAAAAAAAAATATATGACATACCCAATAATGAAATTCATCCCTTCTCGAGTAGGAATGACATTCGTGACCACTAAGTCACACGTTGAAAGAAAATGGATTTATATGGGAGTGGCTCCCCTCAAGTCCAATTTTTCTCAAATTTCCTCAAGTCTATGCTGGATGATTGACACCTCATTAAAAATCAATCTAACGGCTCATATTTATTTTAACAAATATATATAAAAATATAAGTCATTAAATTGATTTTTAATGAGGTGTCAATCAGTAGATAAAACTATTGAATATTTAGATCCATAAATATTATGAGCAAACTTTATTTGCTTGCCTTTTGGATAGACCGAACTACACATGAATCACAAAAACTAAAAAGAAACTACTAAATTTATTGATCTCAGTCATTACATAGTTATACAATATATATAAAAAAAACATAAGAATTAGATGTTGGATTTTAAATTCATGTTATTATAAACTACAAAAAAAGGAAAGTGAAAATTACTCAGAAAATTATAAAAAATCCAATTATATAAAATATCTAAATAAAACAAAAGATTAACAAAACAAAAAAATAAGACAGCTAAAAACAATGATAATCAAACAAAAAAAATATCTAAATTGCAGCTGTAAATTTACTCCAACCAATTACTTCATTTTCAACTCCAAAAAAAATATTCTTCACATATTTCTATCTATTGCTAATATTATATTATTTATACATTTTACATATTACACTCACATTTTATTCAATACTTACCATATTTACCCATGTATTTATTTACCAGATTGTTAAATTATATTTAATCAAATGTATGATTTTGGATATTATTAATTTTAATGTTGTTGTTGACCGTTTTCTTAAATCGATTGTTAAATTAATGCATATCTATGGTTGTTAAATTTTTACTATCCAAATATTATTTTAATTGACAATATTAATATTATTTAAGTAAAAAAATTAAATTAAATATATATGCATTTGATAATAATATGATAAATATAATATAAATTTGAATTAAATTAAATAAAATTATTTGAACTATATTGAAATTTTATATAAAAAAGATTATTATTGATATTAAAAAAAAGGGACAAAATGCAGTTGGTAAACAGTGTGCAGCATATTTGCCTACACTGTTCATCCAATGTATTTTTTACAGCCAATAAAATTTCTCCTTCATTAGACAGCATTTGCATCAGTGGGTTGGAGATGTTCTTAGTATCAACATCCTTTCGTAAAATTTTGGGAAAATACTTTCGTAAAAACTTAGTAACAACATCCTTTGATGAAGAAAAAAGGGATAAGGTTCATTTATGCCCCTAATGTTTTCTCCGAAGTCCAGATAAGCCCCTCATTTTTTTTTTGGCTCAAATAACTTAAGATTTGATGAAAAAGGGTCGTTTAAGCCCTTCTAAACAAACAGAGCTAATCTCCGTTTATTTAAGTGCTGACATGGCAAAATCTCTCACCAAATATCTGTTGACCTAATTTTTTTTTTCCTTATACCGTTCTTTTTTTCATTTTTTCCTTATCCCGTTCTTTATCAATTCCCTCTCCTAACTACTTC